>CAIGRF010158033.1:24278-36613 GCA_903798235.1 Fraxinus ornus
TATTCAATTATAATATACATATAAATAATTTTTATAATATTTAAAGTCAATCATCACATCATCATATTAATTGCATTCAAATCAAACATTAAATGCTCCTCAAAAGGTGCTATTAAGGGTAATTTGGACATTTGCACCTAAAAAGTGACATTTTTGCTCAAAAAAGTGAAAATGACAATTTTTTTTTTTTTTTGAATTTTCAAATTTAGTGATATTTATGAAAATTTCCCACATTTAATTCATGAAACGCGCAGAAGTTCAATTGAACCAAATTTGGCATATGAACATATCTATCGACAAAAAGGTATTAATTGTCGAAAACTTCATAACATAACTGTCGAGAACGATAGTTTATCTCGACAGATTATTCCATAACTGTCGAGATTGAACAAAGAGCACAAATATCCCTTATCTTTTTGCAGAAAGCAAAATTGGACAAATAATTCTACCAGATTCTTATAAAAAAAAAAAATCTAAAAGACAATTCTGACAAAATTTAATCAATCAATAACAACTAGTGCCAAGATTTTTTTTTAAACCACAAAAACACTATTATATTTCTTTTCTTTCCAATATTGGGATCAAAATGGGGTGTATGGAAATTGGATGTGTTGATTGAATAAGCATACTTTTGCAATATGGACGGCATGATGCAATTTAAAGAGTACAAAGAAAGATAAGCACAAACATTTTCTTCTAAAATATGGTGTGTTTGAAACATTAAAGTTCACAAAAATTGGAAAGCAACTTCTATCTTTATGAACGACACAAGGAGTTAGATGATATTTAAACCCACTTATTTACCCATTCTTCTCATAAACAAAAAAAAAAATGTTAGGAGGTGGTCCATAGCAACTGGAGAATAGAAGTTATCAGTAGGAATACATGTATTTTATCAACATGAAGCACCACCATTTTCCATTCACAATAAAGCCCTAATTGAAAAAAAAGGAACAAACAAAATATCAAACAAAAATCTGTCCTGAGGTGGTCAACGGCAACATGATACAATAAAAGGATGAACAAGTTTTGGACTGGTCCAAACGAAGATTTCAACCTCAATTTGCAAACAAAATACCAGAAATTAATAAGAGTTTGGACCAACCGAGGTAGAAGAAAACCTAAATCGAAACTTAGAGAATACCTCATATTGAGATTTACGAAGATTTCTTTGTATTTGCTAAACCAATTTCTAAAACTGTAGAAACTTTGAGAAGATTTTTGAAAAACTGAGAGGGGCCCGAGGGAGAAAGAGAGAGAGAGAGAGAGAGAGCTTTTTCATCTTGTCAAGTCAATATTATTAACAAACACATGCAAACACATGCAGGATAAATGTCTACAGGGGTAAAAAGTCCAAAAGAAATATTTTTACGAAGATTTTTAAAAAGTGAAATATTTGAAAATGCCAAGCCAAAAAGTGACGTGGAATGCAGTCTCCTCTTATCTTACTAAACTTTGAATATAGGTCCATGAACCTAAAAATCAAATTTCATTCTTCAATAAGTAAATCTTTTGCTTACTTCTAGAAATCGAGGAAGAAATTGAAGAACCCTATCTCAATTACTATTATGATATGGCCATCGAGTATATATGATAATAAGCTCTTCCCAGTTTCTAAAGATAGGACGGTATGATTATTTTGATTCGTGAATTGATATTTTTATTCGGGATTGCATAATTACTTGTGTCTTATTGAGTATTTCTATATATTCACCATTTTCCCCACCTCTCATAGGTTAGAATGGGTCGTTGGTTGCGGGCAGTGATGTGCTGTCATTGTGTCTGAATTCTTGGACCTAATAAAATAAATCTACTGTATTATGGTTGGACATGTTATATTTCTAGAGTAACCTTGTTTTGTTAATTTATTTATCTCGTTCCTTTATTAACTTGGAACAGGTTTTGATTATGAACTTATAAATTCTAAACCTAGATAAATTAAAAAATAATTTAATTTAACTTGTATAACTCTGTACAAGTAGTAGTCAGAACAATCTATAATTAGTTTTTAATGGTACGTGCAGGTTGTTGTTGTGTTGGTAGTCGTAATTTAATAAATATAAAATTTAATTAATAATAGAGTACATGGACACCAAATTTAATATGACAAACCACAAGGGGTTTACCCACGCCCCCATGCCATGGATTCAATTTCATAATCTCGCAAAATTAACAAAAGAACTAAGAACAGTTACCCTTAATTTCTTCTTCTTTTGACTTGTTGATAAAGTGGAATCAAATCCACCATTCTTGACTTTGCCACCACTTCCCTATTGTACTTGACCACAACCACCACTTAGATCCCCATTTTTTTCTTCATACCATGTAGCTCTCGATTAAAATATGGAATTGTACATTAAACATGCACCAATTTGTTTTTTTTTTTTTTTTTCAACTTTCAAAGGCTTGAAGAAAATGTTAGTTTTGAAATTTATCAATGACGGTTCATGTCCATCCGTTCCTTAAAAAGTTGGCAGTTGTTCAATTTAGTTGAACACGCACGGTGAAAAAAAAACTTTCAAAGCTTAATTCCATTATTGATTAATTATTTTAATTACAGGTTAGGTACTTATCAAAATAAGGAATTAATTCTTACCTTACAAATTGCAATAAAGTTGTAAGAGAATTAGTTTATAAAATATACCAAATGATGTTTTAGATTTGTAGAAGACTTATTATAAGGAAAGGCAATTTTAATTTAATATATCCTTATATTGCCCTTTTAATCAAAACTGAAAATATGTAAGATGGTATTGACAATTAAAATTCGGCAATATATATAAGGTAAGCTAATTTATAAAATATGTAAAAGTATATCTCGCATATTTTTCCAACATGAATATTGCGCAAAGATCTATTCGATGCTTAGTAAGTGAGTTAGGGTCCCCAATGTAAAGAAAAGTTTTCAAATGAATTATTTCAAGCTTAGTTTGATGAATATTTAAATATAATGCCTATTTAGCGATGTTCAAAGGAAATAGCATGGTGTCACATCATTTCATGCATGATTTTTTACTGCACTATCTTATGTTGTTCTTGCATTGTAGGTGAGCACTGAACTTCATAGAAGACATGGCCGTGAAACTCTTACAAGATTCTGCAGGTTGATGTACTTGGATGACGACCGGTTGATCTATTTTATAGATATGTGTATTATGTGTAAATGGTTTTGACAGGTTTCATTACCACATGGAAATGATTTTGATGAGGAAAGTGCTTCCACTAAGGCTGGACCCGTCCAAATGAATGAAGAGCTGTTGGAATATTGGAAAAAGGAAATGATTCACATAAGATTTGATACAAAACCCAAAAATGCTAAAATCAGCGTTATAACCTTGACCCAATGATTTCTTGAATCAAGAACTGGAAGGGTTGAAAGCAATAAAGATTTTATAATTTGCGGTAGTTCAATTAAGATTGAAAGAGAAATCTCATTTTACAATTGATCTCTCAAAATATTGTTTTAATTTTTACACAAAACAAAATAAATCCTAACTCGAGATAAAGGATCTGTGCATACTCAAAATAAATTACAATAGAACCAAACCCTGATTATGAAATAAATCTTAATAAAGCTAAAGTACTGTAAAAATAATGAAAATACCCTTAAACTAACACAAAATTGAGAAATGCTAAAATGGATCCCTAAACAATGGAATGGACGTTATTCGACAAAGTTGTGCTGAATCAAAAAAGGCTTCCGAATTGCACTTACGGACGAAAATTTGACAATCGAGCTAAAAGTTATATGTATTTTCGTATGTCCTCCTTCTCTCTTCTAATTGATTTAGGATTTTCTCTTCTAGTTGATTCATATCATTCCCTTTCACTTCAAAACAACTTGACCTTGAGTTATCGTTAGGATATAAATGCTCATTTTTGTTTGAAATATACTCATAAAGATCTGTAACGTTCTAGCTAGGCTCCCAGCTCTGCTTAAATCAAATGAACTAAGGGTTGGTCCTTCTTCTTTGATGCTCATCTTAAAACTTGGTGCTTTGCTCGTGGCACTTGAACTCTTGGTCCATGTAGCTTGAACAACATCTTTGATGGCTTCCTTGATCTTCTTTTCTCTTGACCTAGTTATCAGCCCTCCGAAGCATGCAATGCATCCTTGCTAGCTTGTCTTCCATGATTCTCTCCCTCCTGGAAAATGATAAAAAAAAAACATCAATTCGACATCGATTCTTCACATGCATCTAAGAGAGAATGATAAAAAAAAAACATTAAAAGTTGTCGAACTTCTTTGGGCTAAAAAAATGTTCTTTTTGTATGTACACACAAATCTAATCACTGGTTCAAATGTCACAAGTCTTCTTCCTTTATTACCTTGAGAGCATAATGTTTGAACCTTCTCATGGAATGCATCTACTAGAAATACGATTAACAACTTTTTTCATCCTAGGCAAGTAAAAGTGCTCATGCAGTAGCTCTAAAGTTTTCATAACACGGAAATGCCCCATCACCCCCACCTTGTACTTTACGCACTAACAATTTATGCATGGGGCAATTAGACACACATAATTTATTTTACCATCTAACGCCTATAATATTTATCTACTACATCTTTATTACATGACATATATATGCTAGAAAAATCAACATATTAGCTTATATATATCCTTAACCTATTCAAATCCAAGCATTTTGGCACTAAAGGAAGTAAGAAGTACATACCTTCGGGATAATGAATCAGCACTATGTTCTCCTTACCTTGTTTATACCGGATGACATAGGAAAAAGTTTCAATGTACACCATCTATCTAGCATAAAGCTCTTTATCATATAGTGGACATTTAAAGTGGACAAGGACCCAAATGAATGTCTCTCTTTGCTGAGCCTTCTATTACAGATGGTGGCATAAGATCGATAATAGTGAAATTATTTCGATAATTTCCAACCGATCGTCCACATGGTGGAACCGGACGACCTCATGGCCACGGTTGGTTGTCGGGTCAATCTAAAAGAAAAGTTAAAGTATCATTAGATGAAAAGAAAGAATTTCTCTTTATTGAAAGGATTGCATGTGAGGACTTATGAGTTCCAAAATTGTGGCAGACAAATGTTTAAAGCTCTCAAAACATATAATAAAAGATTTTTACTTAAAGTGCACGTGAAGCCTTAAGAGTCCCGAAATAGTGGCAGACGAAAGTAAAACTATAAGACATTTGGCTCAAAGTGCATGTGACATCTCTTGTGTAGACAAAAGAGGATTTCTGGGTTTTGCATATGAAGACGTAATGAAGACGAAAGATTGCTGAGTTCTAGGAGGAATCCATGTGAAGATCTCTTAACTTGTGCTTATCAGTTCAATTTGAAGACATGAGTGAAGTCCTTTTTTGTTAAGAGTGTCTAAGTAGAAATCTTCTATTGTATGATATTTTAGATAAAGAAATAAAATTGAAGTTCTAGTATCCAAGTTGCTAATTAAGGAAGAGATTTTGAAGTGCTGAGCTTATTTCTTATTTTGGGTTGATATCAATTTTCTACTTCTCAAAATATTACGATGGAACACTGTAAAAATTTTCTACTAATCATGAATTTGTATTACAATTAGAACTTTAATTTTACTATTTTTTTTGGTTAATGCTTTTTTGATTTTCATTTACTTTTATAAACTTTAATTAAGTTTTCTAAGTGTTAAACTTTACTACCAATTTTTATCCTTTCTTATACTACTAGTATACAAACGCATAACAACCCAATGGATACCAAAATGACAAAAAATTACCAAAAGGCGACAAAACGAACCAAAAGAATCCAAAATATACCAAAGCGAAAGAAATATACCTTAATATGCTGATATACCAAATTACAAAAAATGTACGATATTGTGCAACATGTAGCAAAACTGCCAAAATAAACCAAACTATGTTAGCTATACCACATTTCTCCAAAATGCACGAAATGTAAGAAATATAATAAATATACCAAGATGATTCATGCACCAAAAAGCACGAGATTCCACTAATGAGTATCACAGAGGGCCGCACTAACAAGGATGTTTTCCATGGACCGATAACAAAGGTCAATATCAAAGAAGATTAAGGAAGTTATGCAAAGACTTGATAGGATATATGGAGGGCAACAAACTTACAAATATCCTGCTCAACTTGAAGAGGAACCAATGACGAGATCGCGAGCAAACAGAATCAATGAAGCCATGTAAATATTTACTTACTCAAGCTACAGAGGACAAGAGTTTGAAGTTAACAGGCTTCACACCAAGTTTCATGTTGGGCATGAAGGCGGAAACACGTTGGATGCATCGAAATCAAGAGAACACAAGTAGAAGCTAGTCGAATAACTGCGCTCTTGCGTAGTATAAAACGGTATACTGATGCATGTACTATTTCTGAAACAAAGAAGTGGAATTTTGGTTGTTCTATGATGTCTATGTGGTCACATAGTTCATTTTTCGGAGGCATGTTTTCAAATTTTTCCTAGAAGTCTATTTTTGGTAGAACTCTTGTTATGATACCTTTTTGACATAATTCCATTTTAATTTGGGTTTTATGAGTTCCCTATATGTAGGGCTCATTCTTTTTCATTTTGAAACAACACATTATTGAGCTATTAAATCAAAGCAAGGTTGCTTTCTTCTTGTTCTTCAAGTTACATGGGCCGTAAGTTCGTATACAATGAGTAAACACCAAGTTTCACGTTGGAAATGGAGGAAGAACCAAGATTAATGCATTTGATTCAAGCAAAGGAATAAGAGATTTCGACAAACCATGTAGCCGCATAGGCTTAATGTACATGTTGTCGCATACAACACTCGAGATGTAGATGACTAAGATTACGAAGAATGTTGGGGAGGATCGAGAAGCCACATTGGCTATGTTTTTGAATGATTTGAAATAGGGAAAATAGCCAATATAGTGGAACTACAACATTATGTGGAGTTGGATGACATGCTACAGGTGGCTATGAAAGTGGAAAGAAAATAAAAAAGAAAAGGAACATCTATGTATTCTTTAGGTTTTAATCGTTCTTGGTAAACTTAGTTGGATAGTAATAGAAGTAATGTGGCTATATTAAAGTTAAAGACCAAACCACCAAGGGAAAAGGGGAAGTAGCTAGCAAAATAAAACCCAAGGCGGATTCCCAACCTTCTGGGAATAGGATATCAAGTGTTTTAGATGCTTGGGTTCAGTGCACATTGTTTCTCAATGCCCAAAGAAAAGGGCAATGAATACAGTGGTAGGTGAAACACTTGTTACAAAGCGCGTTCTTAGCAAGTAAATCAAGGTGGATGACATGGAGCAGCAAAGGGGAAATATCTTTCATACTAGGTACCATGTCAACAACAAGATATGTAGTATGGTTATTGATGGGAAGAGTTGTACCAATGTTGCTAGTACTACCCTTGTAGAAAAATTGGGTATGGCTATGCTAAAACATCCTATTCCCTATAGGTGACACTGAATGAATGAATGTAGAGAGGTTAATGTTAATAAGCAAGTGTTGGTGAGCTTCACAATTGGGAAGTATAGTGATGAAGTGGTCTGACGTGGTTCCTATGCATGCTGGACATATCTTGTTGGGGAGGCCATGGTAGCATAATCGGAACGTGATACACAGGTACAAATTAGGTACAATTGTGTCAAAGATTGGAAATTTATTACTCTTGTTCCATTAACTCCAAAACAAGTCTATGAGGATCAATAAAATTGAGAGGTGAGGAAGAAAAGAAAAACAAAGAGAGACAAAAGGAGAGCGACACTAATGCTTCAAAGAAGAGAGAAAGTAGTGAGGTAGCTCAAAATAAAGAGAAAAGAGTGGAGTCGCAAGAGAGAAGTTAAAGAGTTTTCAAAGAGAAAAGAAAAGTCAGAAGCGAGTTTTTTCTCAAAAGATAGTGAAATAACGAGGGTTTTAGGGGAAAACCACCCTTAGATATTGCTGGTCTACAAGGAATCAAACCTCAATTTTGAGAAAACAAACCAACCCCAGGAGACAAACCAACCCCCCCTAGTTTAGGTATTTCTTTGTTGCAGGAATTTGACGACTTCTTCCCTGAAGACATGCCTAGTGGGTGGAGCTTCAAATGCAGGTGGAGGAATTGATGAGCAAAGGGTATGTGAGAGAAATCATACTTCCATGTGTCGTGCCATTACTATTTGGACCTAAAAATGATGGGATTTTGAGAATGTGTATTGACTGTAGGGCAATCAACAACATGACGATAAAGTATCGTCATCTACCTAGCTTAGATTATATGCTTGATGAGTTGCATAGATCATGTATACTTTGTAAAATAGATTTTAAAATAGTCTACTTTGATGATATTCTAGTGTATAGTAAGAACTTGGATGAGCATGTAGAGCATTTGAGGTGTGCGCTTGTTGTCTTGAGGCGGAAACATGCATATGCTAACTTTAAAATGTTTACATTTTGTAAGGAAAAAGTTATTATTATTTTTTCTGGTTATGTTATTAGTGTAAAGGGTATTAAAGTCGATGAGGAGAAATCAAGGAGTGACCAAGAACATGCATTTAATACTATTAAGAATATGTTGTGTTGTGCACCTATTTTAGCACTACTGACTTTTACAAAACTTTTGAGATTAAACGTGATGACTCAAGTATAGAAATTGGAGCTGTTTTAATGTAGGATAGGAGACAAATAGCTTATTCTAGTGAAAGGCCTAAGTGGGGTAACTTTGAATTATCCTACACGTGATAAAAGAATTTATGCACATGTTCAAACTTTGGAGACATGCCAACACTAGCTATGGCCTAAAGAGTTTGTAATCCACACCGATCATGAGTCATTGAAACATCGAAAGGATAAATTAAACAAGAGGCATGCGAGGTAGATGGAGTTTATTGAGACCTTTCCTTATGTCATTCGGCAAAAACAAGGTAAAGAAAATATAGTAGCCGATGCATTATTAAATATGTACTTCTCACTTTTTTAAGTGCAAAAATGCTTGAGGTTGAATATGTTTAAGGTGTCATATGCTAATGATGTATATTTGTTTAAGAAAAATAGTTTGCGTTCCTAAATGTTCTATTTGAGAATTGTTATTACGTGAATCGCATAGTGGAGGTTTCATGTGGGCATTTTGGCATTAAGAAGACCTTAGAGATGTTGCATGAATACTTTTATTGGCCTAAAATAAAAATAATTGTTAATCATATTTTTATTAGATGCATTACATATAAAAAGATTAAATCTAAGGTTTTACCACAAGGTTTGCATACGCCTTTACCTGTTCCTAGTAGACTAAGATATGTCTATAAACTTTGTGTTGGGATTGCCTAGAACTAATAGGCGTAGAGATTCCATATATGTGGTACTGTATCAGTTTAGTCAGATGACATACTTCATTTCTTATCATAAAATGAATGGTGCCACGAACATAGCTGATTTATTCTTTAAGGAATTAGTGAAACTCCATGGGATACATATGAGTATTGTGTCTAGTAGAGATGTTAAGTTCCTTAGTCATTTTTGGAGGGTTTTGTGCGGGTAAGTTGGGAACCAAACTATTATTTACTATACTTGTCACTCACAAACAGATGGATGAACTGAGGTAGTTAATAGGACATTGACACAACTTTTGTGAACCATAAGAACTTAAAAAGCTTGGAGGATTGTTTGACATTTATAGAGTTTGCATATAATAAGATCACGCATTCTACTACTTCTTATACTCCATTTGAAATTGTATTTGATTTTAATCCACTAACTCCTTTGGATAGTCTAGATGGAAATAAGAAGACTGAATTGATGAGATCAATCCATGAGAAAGTTTGACTTCATATTGAGAAGATGAATGAGCATTATGAAAGCTAATAAAGGACGGAGGCGTGTTATATTTGAACCAAACACTTGGGTTTGGGTGCATATGAGAAAAGAGAGTCTTCCGACTCAAAAAAGGTCAAAACTGCAACGAAAGGAGATGAACCGTTTCAAGCGCTTGAAAAGATCAATGACAATTCCGATAAATTGAATCTTCCAGGTGAGTATAACATTTCTGTTACTTCAATGTTTCCGATCTTTCTCTATTTGATGCAGGTGAAGATTCAAGGATGAATCATTTTCAAGAGGGAGCGAATGATGAGAACTATGGGACGAAGGCTAGTAAAGAATCCATTGATTGTGAAAGAAGGATCAATGACAAGATCAAGAGCAAAGAAAATTGAAGAAGTCAGGCGATTACTTGTTTAAGTTACATGGGCCAAGAGCTTGAATAAAAAACAAGCAAAACAACAAGTTTCACATTGGGCATGGTAGAAGAACCAAGATGGATGCATTTGATTCAAGCAAAGAAAGAAGAGGAGATTCTGAAGAACCATGCGGCTGCATATACTTAATGTGCATGCGGCATTCGACACTCAAAACCAACTCGAGAAGAAATGAGGCCTACCATGTGGCCGCACCTAAGTGTGCTATACAACAGCATAGTTCATTTTCTGGATGCGTTTTTTTTAGAATTTTTCCTAGAAGTCTATTTTTGGTAGAACACTAGTTATGGTTATGGTATCTTTTTTTATATAATTCCATTTTTGTTAGATTTTTATGGTTCCCTATAAATATTACTCATTATTTTCATTGTAAACAACACAATATTATTACAAAGTGAGATTACTTTCTCTTGTTCTTCAATGAATTGAATTCCGAGCTTATCAAAGATTAATTCTGTGGCGTTCAACAAATTCATAGAAAGCTTCATAATTATTGTGGTTAAAGGGTCAAATTCCTTTATGACTTTGGTTCCTTGATTCAATAAATTGCTGGGTCAAGCTTCAAACCAAAATTTTAGCTTTCTTGGGGTTGTGATTCCATTTTTTTTTGGGTTTCGGAGCTACTATTGCTACATGGGTTTATATCATTAATAAAATGTTCGTCTTTCCATGTTTTCTGAAAAAAAATTCAGAACCTTTTTTGTCTACACATGATATATCACATGTACCTTTGCTTATGCATCTCCTATGAGCTTTAATCTCTTGTCACGCCACTATTTCGATGCAAACATGTATTGTAGTACTAATGAGAATCCCATGGCAGCACAAATACTTGCCCAAGGATTTACAGGCCAACTTAAATGTGGGTATACTAGTAAAGATTTGTATATCTCTAGATAGACTACCTGGAGGTCCTGTTGTAACCAAAGGTTGGCTTTTTGGACTTCGTAAAAACCTATTTGAGATTTGCATAAATTTATAGTAACCAACACCAATGCTAAAAATAACAATTTGGTTGGTATACTGAACGGTTCCATAATTATATTTGGCCCCGCCCAGGGGCGGAGCCACATATGGGCCAGTGTGGGCACAGGCCCACACTGAACTTCTGGCTCAAATATTTGGGCTTGATTTTTTTTTTTTTTTTTTATTGTTATACAAGGCCCAGCGTCTAAGGGAGGCCCGTTCATTGTAAACTCTTTTTCTCATTCCCACCCAGGATCTGCTCAAAATCAACAAATCCTCTGCTCGACTCCGGCTCCATGCTAGCTCCAGCCCTCCACTGTTCGCAGAATCGCAGCCTCCACTCAACTGCTCAAGAACCCGGCGCGACGGCACCTCAGGTCCTCAACTCCTCCGGCATCTTCGCTTCGCAGTCCCCGCAATCTGAAGATTCTGAACCGCTGTTCCTGTTCAGATTCTTCAGAAATCCGAACTTCCAAGAATCAAAGTTCCAACCCATCTAATCTTTGCACTTCGAAGCCTTCGCCTCGCGTCCCTCGCGGCCTCCTCGCTGTCGTACTCGCAATCGCACGCAGAGGCAGAACTGAAGGTAGAAGATTTTGATTTTTGGGACTTTTCTTTTTTCTCCCTTGAATTTCTTTGTGTTGGTTGGTTGAGTTGAGGAATTGTAAAAGCAAATATGTTGATTTTGCAGGATTTTTCTCCACTGGACTGCTCTGAGTTCTCTTCGCCCGGAATTCGGATCATTATTTTCGGGTATTTTCTTAATTTCTTTAGCAATTGGAATATTGGGTAATTTGGATTATTGGTGAATTATGGTGATAGTATTAGTAGCTTGAGAATTGAGATAATATTGCTGTCTGAACTCTGAATGTTTGATGTCTGTGATTTGTGAATTGTGAATTAGTAAGCTTGATATAATTTTGGGTATTGTTGTGTGTTGTGTGAAGTAGAAATTCACGGAATTGAAATTCGGTATTGCTAACTGAATTATGTCTTTTTATAAATTATGTCTTTTTTAATATTGTCGTATTAGTATTTTATATTTTGATTATCATTATATCCATGACAAAAATTCGGACGTTCGACATCGATAAGTTGTGCCCCCCCGACAACAAATCATGGCTCCGCCTCTGGAACCGACAGTTCCATTTATTAAATACTTGAAAATTTTGGGTC
>CAIGRF010158079.1:0-20826 GCA_903798235.1 Fraxinus ornus
ACGTAAGGACGGTTTCCTCATTAAGTCTCAAACGTAGTGACGTTTTGTGCTTAATGCTTTTAATAAGGCTTTTGGACTCACTTGTACTTTTTTAAAAGCTTATGAGTATATTGATCATTTTACACTAAAAAACAGTGAAAAAGACATTTTCCACACTGAAACGTTAAAATAAGGACAAAAATGTAAAAAAATGAAACGATAGGACGTTTTGCACTCACTGTCAAACGTATGGACGTTTTGTGCTAATAAGCCCATATATATACATGGAATGTTCAAGTTTCCTATCCGTTCGTCAAAATTTCTAGCAAACCCGCGATATAATCCTGTTTAGAATTTTATAGCATTGGATAAACAATATTTCCCATAATTTGTTAAATTTATAATAGAAAAAGTACCAAGATCATAACGAATATGAAAATAAGTGTCATCCCCAAAACAGGTAAATGCTAAAACACGAAATAACACAGCATATGACCATTGCAGTTCAAGAAGATATTGCTATTTCATTTCTACCAAGACCAAATTATTGTTCCAATTCGAATAAATAAGACACATCCACCTACACTCAATAATGAGCCACCCAACAAGAAAAGCTAGAGAAGGAAACCTGTAAGGAAACGACTGGTTTAGTAAGGTAGACTGGCCATAGTATTAAAGAGCAAAAAGAAGTTAAAATCTTTGCCTACTCTAACATCCAATCCAGTCCAGCACTTCACATGCCAAAAATGCCCTGAATGGATTACAAGGTTTATGAATCTGCTTTAACATTCTCAGCTTCACCTGCATGGTAACCGAAATTCCCACTAAAACCCCGGCCACCCCTTCCTCTGAAATGATTGTTTCGGGGGTAATAATTGCCTGGCTGGTCAAGAAATTGGCTGCGGCCATTCTGATAGCCTCCCCTCCCACTGCCTCGCCCTCCACGACCATTAGGATATCCTCCTCTACGGCCACTCCCATTCCCACCTCGTCCACCTCTATAATTCTGATATGACCGTCGAGGAACATACTGTTGATCCTTTGACTCAACGCCCCTAGAAATTTGCTCCACTTCTGTATCTGGGTTAACGGGCTCCATTTGAGGTTGGATTTCTGCTGAGTTTTCTGCTTCTGACCCCCCTCCCTGCAACCGAAAGAATTAATTAATAATGAATATTTCAAAAAGGCTTAATTTATTTTATGTTTTAAAAATAATAGAATAAATATTACCAAATGATGTTCCTCGACATGATCAGATCGATCATCATAAACTTCATTTCCATGTGCTTGTACACTGGGTGATTCTACTGCCTGTAGAGAACATTTGAAAACAAGAAAAAAGTGAGAACAGAAAAAAAGCCTCTCCAAAGAACAGAGAGAGAATTAAATTAGATTCAGACAGATAACATGATCTCATTACACAAGAAACTCAAAAAAGAATATTTAGCAGACACAATCAAACACAAAAATCGGAATTGTGTATTCTGAAATACAACTTGATAATGCCAACAGATGGAAGGATCCTCAGTAGGTGAGAGCACAGTTTGAAAACTGAAGCATCTAATTCCAATGTATACATACCTACTTAACACGCGCACACAGATAAAGAAGAAGAAGAAGAACCAACATAGGTGTGGATTATGTAGCAAATGTCACTAATTCGTAAGACATTGAGTTGGACAACTTACAGTGGCACGCCGCTCCTTTACTGGATTTGCAAACCCAAAAGATCTTTTTTGGGGCAACAAAAAGACCCGTGAGGTACCTTGAAATTCCCCCGTCTATATTGGTGGCCGGCCATTCGTCAAGGCCCAGGAATCCACTGGACATCTCAGCGGCGGGATAATCATATTCTCTTGGAAGAGACCGGTCTTCTTAGAAAGAGAATTCTAGCGAAAGATGCTCTTCGGCTAGGGCACATTGCTTTCCCATCTGTAATAGAGGCACCTTAAGGTTAAGGCAGGGCTTGCTTCCTTGGCTGGTTCGCTCCATCTGACTATGCTCGCACCGTTCAAGTGGATAGAGGGAGGAGGCAAAAAGAATGCATGATGTTTGCACGCCAAACGCTCATAGACCGGTATTTTTAAGAGTAAAGGTGGAATCCATTGCGACTCCATTATCCCATCTACCTTTCTGGGGACTTCTACTCACAGGAGGAATTCCCAATCATCTCTCGTTTTGTACATTCTGTTCATTCTTTTTTTCCCGAGGAAAGAAGATAAGAAAATGGCTCTTAGGTCCCTCGCCATTTTATGGATTCATCACCAATGAGCTGACCAATTACGCTAACCCACTTCTTCCCCTTAGCCAACAGCTTGTAAGTGCCATTCCTTGTGCTAATTTGTTAACTTTTTCGTCACCGTCTTGAGGATTGGTGTGGCAAAGAGGGTGGCCCCTTCTTCCCAACAATCAATCGCAGGGGAGCCAAGACGGATTTGATGCTAACGATGTTGAAGGGAGCCACATGAAGTTTTAATTTCGTTCCCTACTTTTGAGGTTGGTTAGAAGTACTTTTTCAAGTTAATGCTTGAGATGCCCTCGTTAACTTCAAGACAGGCAACCGCATCTTGCCCAATGTTTCTAAATTAGTCCAACTTCGATGTAGTGTCTATTTACTCTGAATCCGATCTTGCCCTTTGCTCAGCCTGATGATCCAAAATCGAATGTAGCCTTTCCCGAGACGAGACCCCAAAGGAGGTCCTATCCAAGGAGGAAGGGTTCTCTTCGAACAAACGAGTAGGAATTTGATCAATCTCTGCTCCCCCTTCGAATAGATTGGATCCGTTTCCTTTCCAATAGAAGGAAAAGATGGTGTAAACCCAGCCAAGAATTGTTCTTGGGAACCCACGAACAAGTTGAAACCAACCCAAAAAAATTAGAAATCACGTCTCGCAATAGCAACCCGACCCGTTGTTCGACCCGTATCAAGAAACAAGATCACGCTTTAGAGATCTGACCCGTTGATTACCCGGAGCAAGAACCATGAAGTGGGAACGCCACAAAAGGACTGCGACTCCTTTTGATAAGTTCAAGATTATAAGCTTTAAGTCACCAAGACAGGAAAAACTCACAAGTGTATAATTCTCAATAATGTCAAAAGTCTTTAATATAATGATATGAAATCCTATTTATACTTAAAGTATAGAAAAAAAACCCTAAAAGTCCTAAAAGAACTAGATAATCTAGTAATTAAGTCAATTAAATCATAGAAGATGCCAAAAAGATAGTATTTTAGTCTAATTAGGAAACTCACGTCAAAACAGTTTTCCTGAATCTGCACAGCTTTCAGTATTTTGGTCATATCTTCCTCTCCCGATATCCAATTGAGGTGATTCAAAATGCGTTGAAAAACTTACTTCAAGGGCTACAAATCTTCTTGAAATACACATCTTCAAATTAGATCTATGCCAAAAATAGATCTCAAATTGATACTGAAAATTCGAGTGCTTTCCAACCCGTTCCAGCTTCCGTCCCCAACATGTTACTTAACCATTAGCTTGNAACCCCGACTCTTTCCCGAACTCGGCCTTGACTTCTTCTCAATGCACTCCGAATCTTCGACCCTTTAGAACTTGGTACGGATCACATCAGAAGATGTGGTCTAAGCCTCATCACATGCATTAGTTTACTGAAATCACCCACACCAATCCCGCCCAATACAACTTCACTGAAGATGCCATGAGTCAAGAAGGTAACGCGATAGGGATAAGTTAAATTCTAAAGTTATGTCGTTCCAAGTTTAGCCAGGTCTAATTAGTTCAAAAATGAGTGAAGCGAAGGCACAAGGGAAATTTAGGCGGATTCCCGACGGGGAAATTAAGGCAGACATACATTTGTCTGAAGTGAGTCGGTTGATGGGCCAACAAGAATCCCCTGTCATTAGTAAACAAGGGAAGTAGCACTAAACAACTAATAGCAGAGGCTAAATCATATATTTGATTACCCCACCTTATCGCCTTTTGGCAATTTAAATCCTTAGGCCAATGTAGTTGCTCATAAGGACATATCTATCCGGATAGAGAATAGCCTAGATTGAACTTTTTGTGAAACGTAACTAAAATGTGTAATCATGATATTCACGTCGAGAGGATTAATTGAAGCCAGGGAAAGAATGCAAGAAGTGCCACATCCTAGGCTCAGGCAAAGAATGACGCCAATCCACCACAAGGCCATTTCTATAAATGCTATTTTTTTTCTAGCTAAGATGTTTGTTGTTCTAAGTGATACATCCCCCACCTTTGGTGCACTTGTTTGATGAGCTAAGCCTAAGCGCCCTATAAGTCAAAACCTAGCCTTCCTCCAAGAGCGCTTATTCTCCATCAAAGGAAATAATGCCTCATCTAAGTAGGAAATTCCTTCTTAAATCTTTAGGCCAGGCACCTAACCTAACTCAAAGGATTCATGTAGAAGAGACCAACACTGAAAAACTGAATTGTCAAATTCCACCTTCAGGATATCGAAGATGCGTTCCAAAATCTATGAACTCTCCTCCATAGCGACTAACTCGAAGTCATTAACTAAAATGAACATTTTCCACCAAAAGATCAATCCAATAATACCACTTACTAGTAACAACAATCAGAACGATGGGAATAACAAACATCTTCACCAGTTCACCCCATTGACCAAGATTCATTTTCCATAGCGTTCTGTAGCATTATATGTAATAAGTAAAAAGCTAGAAGTGGTTATGGCCGATCGACCGAGTCCACGGCTTTCGATCTTTTAGGTGAAAGTTGAATTGGCCCTATCCTTCCTATGAATCCATTTGAGGATGTAGTCGTGGCCCAGGTCAATGATCTACGAACCCTTGTTGATTCTTTAAAGGAACCGGACTTTTGACGAGCCAACCCTTTTTTACCCTTTCCTTTCATTTTGTATAAATCGTCTTTCTTGCACATTAAACCTATCTAAACAATAGGCTTTCATAAATATTGATCGTCATGTATGTTCTTGAATATTTAATTCTTTTAAGTGGTGAAATATAGATCACAACATAACCATTAAAAACATTATTTTAANAAGAGCGCTTATTCTCCATCAAAGGAAATAATGCCGCATCTAAGTAGGAAATTCCTTCTTAAATCTTTAGGCCAGGCACCTAACCTAACTCAAAGGATTCATGTAGAAGAGACAAACACTGAAAAACTGAATTGTCAAATTCCACCTTCAGGATATCGAAGATGCGTTCCAAAATCTATGAACTCTCCTCCATAGCGACTAACTCGAAGTCATTAACTAAAATGAACATTTTCCACCAAAAGATCAATCCAATAATACCACTTACTAGTAACAACAATCAGAACGATGGGAATAACAAACATCTTCACCAGTTCACCCCATTGACCAAGATTCATTTTCCATAGCGTTCTGTAGCATTATATGTAATAAGTAAAAAGCTAGAAGTGGTTATGGCCGATCGACCGAGTCCACGGCTTTCGATCTTTTAGGTGAAAGTTGAATTGGCCCTATCCTTCCTATGAATCCATTTGAGGATGTAGTCGTGGCCCAGGTCAATGATCTACGAACCCTTGTTGATTCTTTAAAGGAACCGGACTTTTGACGAGCCAGCCCTTTTTTACCCTTTCCTTTCATTTTGTATAAATCGTCTTTCTTGCACATTAAACCTATCTAAACAATAGGCATTCATAAATATTGATCGTCATGTATGTTCTTGAATATTTAATTCTTTTAAGTGGTGAAATATAGATCACAACATAACCATTAAAAACATTATTTTAATAAGTACGAAAATTTCAACAAATAAAAAATCATGAACTTTGAGATGATGCTCAAGTCTTGTAGGATAATCTTAAATAGAACAGAAATTGGCTATTATTATAGTAGGATTTTTGTTTCCTTTATAATTAGGATTTTGTTACTTTTTTAGGATTTTATCTGTCCTTCTAGAATTTTAATTTAGGTTTTTTATATTGGTAAGATTAGAAATTATTTACCTACATAAACTAGAGGTACCAAAAAAATAGTTAGGAATGGGAACCGACAACCAATCGTGTCTGATTCGGTTCTTGGATGAATTGGAACCACGGTTACGAAACTCTGGAATTGAATTTGTCCTGTTTAGAAGTTTTTTTATTTCAAGTAACAAGTTTACAAGACCCAACAAATGCCCTATTCAAAGATTCATTTAGTTGAATAATTGAATCATATCATTGTCATTTATAGCAACTCCTAACCACACTTTACGCAATGTCAATGTCCTACTCAACACACTCTTTGAGGTGTCAAATGTACAGTAAGGTTTTGCCCTTGGCATGATAGCCACTTACAATAGGGGCGGTAGCATGCATCCTTGCAATTACAATCAAAAATTTGCAAAATTATCAATCTCGATCTAGAAATCTGGAGCAAAAGAAGGACATGTTCGAAGATACTAACAACAAAAATTGCAATTTTTGACTGCTATGATTTTAGTTAAACGAGTCCAGCACGAATACATGTGAATAGAAATTTTCGTCGAGCCCAAGCTAGGTTCAAATCCTCAAAACAAGTTGCAGAAATTCGAAAATTTCCCTCGTATTGATTGATAGAGTTTTTCAACCAAACTCAAGGACAAACCTATTATAAATTTTTGTTTCCTTTCCTATTAGGATTTTGTTCTCTTTTTGGGATATTAGTTTCCTTTCCTTTTAGTTTAGTTTCCTTTTTATATTAGTAAAATTAAGTAATTATTTGCCTATATAAACAAAGGTTTTGTAAACTTTTCAATTAACCAATTCATCACAATAAAATTATTCTTTATAAATTCTCGAGTTGGTTTAATTCTATTTTTGTTTCAAGAAAACAATTTTGCTTTTGCACCATGAAGACGGCAAAAGAAAATGCGAATAATGATTTTCGGATGATAAGTTGTCATAATCAAAGCCCGACCAATGCACAAACTCGAGTATTTGTGTCGCGTGTCGGTATCTATCTAGTTGTAGGATCTCCGAGTCCTACTAATTTTAAGATACTAAAACAAGGTCAAAGTGTCCAAAATCGTTGTAATGTAATTTTGACCAATTCTCTCAACCCACCAAATCAACGAGTTTTGATTGTTTCTTATATTCTCTTATAATTTCCCCTTCATAAAATAATTATTTTCAACCAAAAAGATACTAACAACAAAAATTGCAATTTTTGACTGCTATGATTTTAGTTAAACGAGTCCAGCACGAATACATGTGAATAGAAATTTTCGTCGAGCCCAAGCTAGGTTCAAATCCTCAAAACAAGTTGCAGAACTTCGAAAATTTCCCTCGTATTGATTGATAGAGTTTTTCAACCAAACTCAAGGACAAACCTATTATAAATTTTTGTTTCCTTTCATATTAGGATTTTGTTCTCTTTTTGGGATATTAGTTTCCTTTCCTTTTAGTTTAGTTTCCTTTTTATATATTAGTAAAATTAAGTAATTATTTGCCTATATAAACAAAGGTTTTGTAAACTTTTCAATTAACCAATTCATCACAGTAAAATTATTCTTTATAAATTTTCGAGTTGGTTTAATTCTATTTTTGTTTCAAGAAAACAATTTTGCTTTTGCACCATGAAGACGGCAAAAGAAAATGCGAATAATGATTTTCGGATGATAAGTTGTCATAATCAAAGCCAGACCAATGCACAAACTCGAGTATTTGTGTCGCGTGTCGGTATCTATCTAGTTGTAGGATCTCCGAATCCTACTAATTTTAAGATACTAAAACAAGGTCAAAGTGTCCAAAATCGTTGTAATGTAATTTTGACCAATTCTCTCAACCCACCAAATCAACGAATTTTGATTGTTTCTTATATTCTCTTATAATTTCCCCTACATAAAATAATTATTTTCAACCAACATATTTTGTTCCAAACTAAAATATTACATGTAAGATAAAAAATATAGTAACTAAAAAATTATTTATAAGTAAAAAAAAATTAAATTATAATTAAAAAAAATACTTACAAGATAAAAAATTGCTTTGTGTAAAAATTTGTTTATAAAGTAAAAATACAACTAATAAAACAAAAATTCACTTATAAAATAAAAAAAATATTACTTACAAGTAAAAAAAATCAGTTGTGTAAATATTATTTAAAAATACAAAGTTAACTTATAATTGGAAAATTTACTTACAAGTAAAAAATATTAACTTAAAATTTAAGTAAATATTTAACTTTATTTAACCATTTAAATTAAATATTAACTTATATGTAAAAAACTACCAATTAGTAAAACATCATTTATAACTAAAAAATTCATACAAGAAACTATAAATTGAAAATTTAACTAAAGGTCATATATATAATTATATTCTTTTAATTTTAGAACGGGTGGATAATAAACTCTCAAGCATGGATTGGACTGTTTTAAAAATCGCTACTAAAACCGCTCAAAACCAATCCCCTCGTAAACGCTCAAAACCGGTACTTCAAAAACGATCACAACCGGTACTCCAAAACTCCCAAGTAGGCACTAATGGAATTACAAAATATTACATAGTTTTCTTATGCTTGAGCTTCTTCAATAAGTTGAGACACAAAACTATCAAATCAATTTGTAAAATCAAATGCACCTAATCAATTAGTTCGGTATGAAATGAATCCTAGTAGGATCTTGTCCCCTCTACAAATGTCTAGCGACGTGAGAGGCAAATTTACATAACATGGACAATAAAACAAGGAGAATGTGTGATTTTATATATGGGAACTCCCAGCGGAGATTAAGGACCTTAAGCATACCAGAAGGTAGCTTAAGAAAGAGAGGGCCAATCACCAGGCAATTATGAATTTTTCACCCGCAGAACATTCGTGCATTTTAGAATATAGTAATCAAAGCAAAAATAGGTGTTATTTCATAATCAATTTTCTAATATCAGAAATGGATCTAAAGGGTGAATGACTTAGCTTCCATCTGGGAAGAATTTATAGAAGGTTTAATTTATGAGTAGATAGAATTGATTGGTGGATAAATGGAAATACTTGTAGATCCATTAAAATGTGTGGTTGGAAATGAAATTTGAACCTTTATAAATGATTCATAAATTTTGCTAAACAGGCTTAACCTAAATATATAATATAGTTGTATAGCATGTTTGGCCTAGCTAAGATTAACAGGTGTTCTAAAAAGCACCTTATTAGAGAAGTATCAAGCCGTTACTTCTCAAATAAAGTGCCTTCAAACACCTTTTAAGCTTAGCCATACATCGTAAATATATAATACAGTTGTATAGCATGTTTGGCTAAGCTAAGCGTGTTCTAAAAAGCACCTTATCTGAGAAGTGTTAAGAGGGTACTTCTCAAATAAAGTGCCTTTAGGCACCTTTTAAGCTTGCCATACATGCTCATAATCATTGTTACTAGGAAAAATGAAATTCAATCCAAATATGCTCTTGTTTCTTTTTTTCCTGCCTATATCTCTATAAGATTTTGTGTAGATCAAGAGATAATAGAAGAAGTCCATAGTGTGTGTGAGACAGAAAGAGGGAGAGAGTGAGAGTGGGACGGCACAAATGCCATCATCTACAATTTCTCCTTCCTTTTTAATGGTTTTTGATGATCAAGAGACTATTGTTCACCACCAAATAAAAAATTCGACTGCGCATTCACATGGCCCGCGAATGATGACAACACTTTGTAGAGTTAAGAAAGAAAATTTAGGTTGTTTACAAGAAGGTGCAATTGCGGGCATCCAATGGCATATTAATCTGACAAAAAGAGCCAGTAAAGCTCTAAAGGGTGGAAAATGAAAAGTTTGACATCCAGAACAGCGAACGCTATTACGGATTAAAAAATCAATTTCACCAACGAAGTTGACAGTGAGACAAAAATTTACAAGATCATACCTAGTGGCATGAATAATAGTGCATGAAATCAGAAAATAATAAGTTTCATACGAGCTATATAAAGAGCTAAGTCAACATTATTCCCAAAAAAGCATGTAGAAACAGAATATATTATTATATCATAGTTCATAGAAGCAATGACAGACGGTCCCTTCAATTCATCGTACACAACTAAATCAAATCCTAACTGATGTGAAGTTATTGCAAATTATCAAACATTACCTCTTGCTCATACACTGAAGCCAAACCTTCTACTTGGACTGGAACCACAGACCCATGCACTGCCACCTGAAAAGATGTATAGTTCCCAGCAGCAGCTGCAACTTCAACGGGACCTTTCATCTCTGGCGTTGTTGTGAAGTAGTCTGAAGCCATAATTTTACTCAACTTCTCCCTCAACCCAGCATCTAGAAATCAACTCCATAAAAAATCATATTTAATAAATTCACAAAGGGGAAAAATATCATGATAAACTACTATTATAATTCCTCGTTCAAAAACAAGCAATATAAAAGTATCACCATCTAAATTGCACGATAACAACTAAAAATCAACAAATGCTAGCTAAAAAAACACCAGCATGGAAGTTCAATAAAGGTCGTACAGATCAAAGAGGGTTCAAATTCCTCCCACGGATGCATCCTACAACTACAACACGACATGGGTATAGGTATGAAATATGGAATGGATCTTGCAATTTTCAAGTGGGTATTGCAATTGTAATTAATTATGTCATTTCTAACTTTTATTTTAGAACGTATTTTAACAATTTTTCACTTAATTATTATTTAACTTTTTACATGTGAATTTTTTGGGGGAAAAAAAAAATTGGTAGTGTGAAAGTCGTACGCACGTACTCGTGTCCGAAATTTGGACTCTCTTAGCCATATCCTCATATCATACATTTTAAAAAATAAAAGATCCGACACTTGTACCCGTACCCAAATCCAAACATCATAGGATATAACACACACACAAACACAGAGATAATTACATATGGGCATGGAGCTTTTTTAAGGAAACATACAACAATGAAATTGAAGACTTGGGACGCAAGACATTTAACTGCCTAGTTTGCACAATCCCACATCGTATTAACATCAAGTAAAAGCTACTACGACAAAGACATATTCACATAACCCTAAACATTAACATTCAATATATATACACACAAATGCGTGCACATTGAGACCAAAGTTGATATGAGTATAGCATTCAGGTACATAAATCTAAACACAAAAAAAAGCATATTGAGACTTTGTCATATAGAGAGAGTATCCATACAATTAAAATTCAAGTTGGGTTCAAAAGGTTGCTTCATATATGCAAGCTAATGGCTCAATATGTGTAATTCGATATAAATTTAAATATTAGGAAAATCAACCCAAAGAAAGAACTATGATAATCCCCCAAGTATTGCACAAATAACTAAGCAATTCGTATAGAATATAAAAACACACATTTTAGAGGCAATTTAGCAATTCTGTGAAATGTGTTCTTACAAGTGACACTGGAGTTGGACTCAATGGGCTTATCCGAGTTGGCAAGCCATAGCTTGGCATGCTCCACACACTTCTGAAGCGCATTCTTGTGGGACAAGCTTGAGTCCACAGGCCGTGATAGCAACATACCCCCAAGCATCGAGATCAGGTCCAAATCCTGCTCTTTCAGGGGATCCGTAGCATCATCATCCGTAACATAATCATAAGTCAAGCAACAATGCCTTTCGTGAGTTCTCGTTAGCATATTATCGTGAGCCCTCATTAGTGTCTTCACATCAAACACACTACCAAAATATAGCAGATTCATCAGATCAGAAATTACAGAAACGCCCACAGAACTCGACTTCTCTTCCTCCACCACTACCGGCTCCTCAGGTTTTCCGGTTTCCTCATCTGAGGTTTGTTTGATTGGGGCTTCAGATTCCAGTTTTTGATAAGCGATGGAGATTTCCTCAGCTACAGCTTTGGCGAGGGGCTGACGGAGCTTTTCAAGCTCGTCGATGCTGGCAAGGACGAATGGTTTGGATTTAAGGGTTTCTTCTTGCTCCTTGTTCAGGGTTTTTCCCTGGGAGAGGGAGTCTTCCATCTGGAGTATGCGATTCTGCTTCTTGCGGAGGAAACGGAGACGTTTGTTGATGACGCTGAGGACTGGTCCGTCAGTTGTCAACTCGGCAGATGAGGAAGATGCTGCTGTGTTCAACGCCATTGTCGTGGTTGGGAAGGATGTGCTAATGAAGGAAAAGGCGGAGTTGGTGAGTTTTGCGCCGGGAACGGCGTACGAGGGTTTTGCGGAGAAAGATGGTAGCTGAGTAGAGGAGCGGGGAAGTATAGAGGGTGAGGTTTATGATAAAAAGGGATGGAATCCAGGGGTTTAAGTGGAAATGTATTATGGGAAAATTAGGCTCGGGTCACGACTTCTCAATTAGTATGGTTTTGACCCATCAACCTTCAAAAGTAGACATCTGAGTCTAACCTCTGTCAATCTGAATTCTCACATTAAGACCGTCAATGTTAATGTGAGGTGTTGTACAAATTATAACACCTTAATGATTGNTAATGTGAGGTGTTGTACAAATTACAACACCTTAATGATTGTACAAGTGAATTTTTTGTAAAATCAAACGTTAGTCACATTAGATTTGAGAATTTTAGTCTCTACATTTAATCTTTGACAATTTTACCTTTCAACTTTAGCCATGTAAAATTCATTTCAATGACTTGAGTCGTGTGAACATGATTCAAGTATTTAAGTAGTAGGGTTCTAATTGTGAATGTAATATTGCATTTTTAAATTTGAACCAATACAATTTTATGTTCAATTGCTGTCCTCTTTTTTTAAAATCATTTTTAATTACATATTTCATAGGGTTTATAACTCTTGTGAATTTTTTAACGACATGTTTCATAAATTTTTATCAAAATATACTAAAAATTTTGATTTTCACCATAATCATAGGTAAATAAGGGGTACATATCAATCCCTTAATTTCAAATAGGAAAATTGGCGCAACTGGTTGCTAAAGTATGGCCCATATGTACAAATGGTCCATAAAGTTTCATTCTTGGCGTTACCCCGATTTTGTATACAAGAAGTCCTTTTGATGGTTTCATTCGTTCATATAGCTTAAGTATATATGTTTTAATAATAAATTAAAAAAAAGTAACATTTATCCATTTATGCACTTAAGGGATGCCAAATGCAGAATTTCTTAATTGTCATATTTCTTTGAATGATATCATTTCTCGCAACTGTCTGTAGCATTATCACCATTTGTTACGGCCTTATAGAGACCCTCCACCTCGTCCGTCCACATCATCTGCCACGCGTTGGAAGAACTGATCTGAAGGGACCACATGGCAGACGAACCGAATTCTCGACGGACGAACTGATTCCATCACACCCAACTGAAACGCTATCGTTCTACTTATAAGAAGAGTCAAACTCATCTGCCATCCACGGTGAATGCAAAGGCTCGCACTCCGAACTCACTGCATTTTACAATCCGCCTCGCCACACTTCTACAAGATCCCTCCCAGGTCTTGATTAATTAATGAGATCTATGGCAAACTGAAAACGGTAAAATCAGTTGCTATGTCAGAGACCAATTAATGCCCACCAACCTATGGATTGACATATTGACGCCTATGAAATGATGACTTATCTAGGATTCGAAGCCACGTGTCCTCTCATCCAACGGATCTCCTTTACCTTCCTCTAGTATAAATACCCCCGCACTATGGTGAGTAGGATTCTATTCTTGGCATTTTGGTCTTTTAACTCTAAAAAGCCTTTCACTGCATTTACACACATTCTCAACCACGTCCCGGTGACCACTTCACTGCCGGGCATCACTTTTCGATTGACTGAAATACCGTCGAAGTGCTCGCGGCAGCTTTTCCCCATCGAAAAAGGCCATGAGTAACTAACGGTGTGCTACGTGCGCAATGAGAAGCATACATGAAGACTTATTCTGTTGACCACGTGTTGGAACCATTTTTCGGGGTCAACAGATTGGCGCTGTCTATAAGAAACTTATTGTAAACACGAATATCCCCATGAAAGAAAAAGCTTATCTGAATATCTGGTTGATATTTCTCCTTGAAAAGGGGATTGGTTCTTAAAGAAAGAACAAGCAGAAGTTGTAAACTACAACCACCTTACCCTTTGGCAGACGAGAACGATTCTGACGAGCAGTGTCGGTCTTATGAGCTTGATGATGACGATGACAATCTCCCTTTCTCTAAGGAGCTCCATAGATTTCCCATGCCACAGAACTTTGTTCCCCCCAAAATTCCTAAGTATGAAGGGAAAGACGACCCAGAGAAGTACCTCAACAAGTAAAAAATGCAAATGAGTTTTTGAAGTACTACGCCTGCTCTGAAATGCAAGTCTTTTCACTTAACACTTAGTGACGCGACGGAAGTGTGGTATAACAGGTTGGTACCTCTTAGTATCAGGAGCTGGCCGGACCTAAAGAAGGCATTTTTAAACCAATAATTGTCAAGGAAGGAAGGAGAGACGCCAATCTAGCGCCTCCAAGATATGAGGCAAGCGGCGGGGGAAACCCTGAAAAGTTACCTTGCCTGTTTTACTTATGAAATAACTTATTAAAAACAAGTGACGGACAAGAAAGCTCTCTCATCTCTAAAGGGAAGATTGAATATGAATACGTTGTTCTGGAGAAATGTCCGAAGTAAAAACCCCCTACCTACGATAAACTAGTAGAAATGATGAAAGTTGAAATCATCAATGAAGAAATGATTGACCATCAGAATTGGGCCCACCTCTCAAATCGTGAGCCATCAATGGACTTAGGCTGGACACGCAGTAGCCCCCACTTCTGGACAGGCGTTGGCTACGGCCACTCTGAATGCTGTACCAACGTTGGCTTATGAAAACGTTGGACCTGGTGGTAATGGTAAGCAATTTGATAACAAAAAAATCAGAGATTTGTGCAATGAGCTCGAAATTAAAAAGCATTTCTCAACGCCTCATCACCCCCAAGCTAACGGCTAGTTCGAAGCGGTCAACAAGACCATCAAACTCACCCTGAAAAGGAAGTTGGATGCTTCGAAGGGGGCTTAGGTTGACGAACTCCCCCAGATTTTTTAGGCAATACAAACAACTTGCATGACAGCAATCAGGGAGACCCCATTCTCCATGACTTACGAAGCCGAAGTCATGAGTCCAGTAGAAGTTGGAGTGCTTTCTCCTCGTTGCATCCACTTTAACGAAATAACGAATGATAAGCTGAGAAGGCTTGAGCTTGAACTCTTCGAAGAAAAGAGAGATGATTCTCAACTTAGGCTCGCCTCTTACCAACGCAAGATGATGCGATACTACAATGTAAAGGTAAAGAAAATGGCTTATCGCATTGGTGATTTAGTACTCCGAAAGGTATTCCCATCATCAAAAGAATCGAGAGCAAAAACGTTGGGGCCGAACTAGGAGAGCCCATATCGTATCACTAAAGAAGTACGACCTGACACATACGTGATTGAAGATTCTAAGGGCAAAGTGATTCCTCATCCCTGGAACATCGAGCACTTAAGGAAGTATTATCAGTAAGAGGATCGAGATTGTCATGTAAATATTGTCGTCAATTGAATAAACTAACTTTTCACTCATGCATTGTTCCAAAACAAATTCTCCTCAACCAAGGATATTCGCTTCATCAGGGGAGGTGCGGGCGCCACCTTTGGTAAAAAGAATAAGTAGTGTTCTCACACATTCTCACCTCCTTGTCGAGGTGCACACGCCCCCCAAGGGGCCACCTCAGCCAAGGATATTCGCTTCATCAGGTGAGGTGCGGGCGCCACCTCTTATGAAACAAATCAGCAGTATTCTCACACATTCTCACTCCTTGCCGAGGTGCACATGTCCCCAGGGGTCACCTCAACCAAGGATATTCGTTTTATTAGGGGATGTGCAGGTACCGCCTCTAGTAAAATGAATCAGCAGTGTTTTCACACATTCTCACTCCTTGTAAAGGTGCACACGCCCCCTAAGGGCCACCTCAACCAAGGATATTCGCTTCATTAGGGGAGGTACGGGTGCCACATCTGGTGTAACGAATCAGCAGTGTTCTCACATTCTCACCCCTTTCCGAGGTGTATACGTCCCCAAGGAGCCACCTCAGTCAAAGGTATTTTCCTTATCCATTTGCTTAAGTGGTTATACTTGGGCGAAGTGTTTACATGGATCCCATTTGCAAGTGTTTATGCTTGGGTGAAGTGTTTACACTTGGATACCATTTGCTAAATTGGTTGTGCTTGGGCGAAGTGTTTACATGGATCCCATTTGCTTAAGTGTTCATGCTTGGGCGAATTGCTTACACTTGGATCCCATTTGATTAAGTGTTCATGCTTAGGCGAAGTGTTTACACTTGGATACCATTTGCTTAAGTGGTTATGCTTGGGTGAAGTGCTCACTTGGATCCCATTTGCTTAAGCGGTTATGCTTTGGCGAATTGTTTACACCAATTACTTTACCTATTTTCTTAAATTCTTATCTGGTTAGCATGTTTTAAAAAAAGTGATAACACTTGAACGAATTCAACAAAGAATTTCATTATCAAAAAAAGCAAAGCTGAGGCCATTACAATAGAGAAAAGAAAAACTAAGGATCTACATTTACAATAACCCCCGCTCCGACCTCCTCATGGGGGGCTTCCTCTTCAATCTCTATGTCGGGCCGACCGCCAGTAGGACCCCCGAGCTCCTCTTCTAACCAAATCCTCTGCTGCTATTCCAATGCTTACAGCCTTACCCACGCAGGCATTATTACGAGGTCCTCCATCTCACAAGAGGCGATATGATCTTGTCAGTCCTCAATCTAGTACTTGTTGTAGACTCGGGTAGCAGAACCAATCTCCGGAGGCAGCATTTCCAATACTGCCTCGGGTAGGTCGTCCTCTTTGCTCCTCAAAAAATCAATTATTTTACCGATAGATGGGCCATTGGCAGACTTCTTTAGCCTTTTCCAGGCTGGCCCTTTGGCCAGGATAGCAGTAATAGGCACGATGGCCTTTGGAATTTCTAAAAAGGATGCAATAATCATCCTAGTTGGAGTGGGAGGATGAGGGGGCTTGGCCATCGTAGCAGAAGAAGATGAAGCCCCTATTGGGCCAAACCTTTTTCTTGTTAACGAGGGAGGTTCTTTTGTCCGCTTTGTCCTCTTTAAGGGGCTATTGGCTCTTTCTCAGAGCATTTAGCCTCTCAGCCTGCTTCTTGTAAGCAGAATAGCTAAGCTAGTTTTGAGACTCCTCACCTAGGCCACGCTTCGACGAATTGTGGCAAAGTCTGACCCCAGAGGCCTTTTCTTCAAGAAATTATCTTCAAGAAAAAATCGTAGTATGTTCAAGCCATTGTTGATTGTACTTAGATATGCGCCTACCAAACTAAAAAGTAGAGCTCACCCTGGGTCACCATCAGTCCGTGCAGTGTAAAACTAGTGTTCTTGTCGATCAGTTCGCCAAAACTCCTATCCTTGAGGGCTTGATGGTATATGTGGCGGATGATGTCTCAGTCCTCCTCGGAGATCTCACACCTCGTAAGATATCCTGCAAACAACGAAAATACTAAACTATTAGAAATTATTCCAAAGTAAAATCAGTTAGGTAAGATGACTTACTGGCTATAGAGTAAAAGGTGTGGACGGTAAGGGGTGACATTAGGTCATTCTCCATGGTGTCCCATCTCTCGGAGACCCAACTCTTAGGAAAATAAAAATTGTAGAAAACACTAAAAGGCACTTCTACACCTAAATTGGCCTGACGCCAAAGCATCCACGACCCAACCATCCGAGACTAGGAGTTGGGGAGGAGTTCGGTCGGAGTAGCCCTAAGAGCGGAGAACTAACCTAAAAAATGGGTGAAATGGGAGTCTAAGGCCTACCTTAAACAAGTTCTCAATTACGGCCACACAACCTGGCCTTGGATAGCATGCTCTCTCATTTGGATCGGGTAGGATTAACTCTACATTATCTGGTATCCTAAAGACTCGTCTACATTTCTCAAAAGTTTCTAAGGTGGCTTTAGAACGACAACTAGAAGCCCCCATTGGATCGAGGTGTCCACGGCAGAGCAGGTAGTCTCCAAATGTTCTCCCCTGACCTAATGGATCTACTTATTTCGTCCGAAGAGAGGACGATTGGCTCCTTCACACTCGAACTCCCCACACTTCACCCCTCCCCCGCAGACGCATTAAAAAAGATTTCAGTGGCCATTTCGAACTCTGAAAACTGAAAAAGAATGGAAGAAATCGTCGGAGTTTCAGGATCTTACTCGCCGAAAAAGCAAAATGAAACAAAAAAGACAGAGTTTTAGAGGGATTTTCACAAAGGTAAAGTGACAAAATGAGATATTTGGGCCTTATATAACCCCAGCCATTAGATTATCTCAAATCACATCTGGGCCATCCAAATCTATGGTTCATCATCACCATTGAAACCAAGAGTCACGCAAGCCAATGGGCCTGATGAAGCAGTGTGCTTCGCGTATTAACCCAAATCCATCGCCTTGAGCCTATGTGGTCGTCGCCATGCTTACCATTTATAGTTATGGAGGCGTGCCTTGGAAGCAAGCAATGCCTCCCCCCCATGATTACCTTGGGAAGATGCGAAAGCTTTCAAATAATTAACACACAGCCCAAGGCTATCTCATCAGCATACACTTTGCCCTCCAGTTAGGACATCGCTTTGTAACAACTTTCCTCAAAGTTGCCAACTCTCTTCATTTCGCTCAGCTAGGGCTTCGCTTTGTAACAACTTTCCTTAAAGTTGACAACTCTCTTCACTTCGTCCCAGCTAGGGCTTCGCTTTGCAGCAACTTTTCTCAAAGTTGCCAACTCTCATCACTTTGTCCCTGTTAGGACTTCATTTTGCAACAACTTTCCTCAAAATTGCCAACTCCAACCACTTCGTCCCAGCTAGGACTTCTCTTTTTAACAACTTTCCTCAAAGTTGCCAACTTCCATCACTTCGTCCCTATTAAGACTTCGGTTTGCAACAACTTTCCTCAAAATTGCCAACTCCCACCACTTTGTCCCAGCTAAGACTTCGTTTTGCAACAACCTTCCTCAAAGTTGCCAACTCCCATCACTTAGTCCATGTTAGGACTTCGCTTTGCAACAACTTTTCTCAAAGTTTCCAACTCCCATCACTTCATCCCTGTTAGGACTTCACTTTGCAACAACATTCCTCAAAATTGCCAACTCCCTTCACTTCGTCCCAGCTAAGGCTTTGCTTTGCAACAACTTTCCTCAAAGTTGCCAACTCCCTTCACTTCGTCCCAGCTAGGGCTTCGCTTTGCAACAACTTTCCTCAAAGTTGCCAACTCCCTTTACTTCGTCCCAGCTAGGGCTTCACTTTGCGACAACTTTCCTCAAAGTTTCCAACTCCATTCATTTCGTCCCGCTAGGGTTTCGCTTTGCAACAACTTTCCTCAAAGTTGCCAACTCCCATCACTTCGTCCCAGCTAGGGCTTCGCTTTGCAACAACTTTCCTCAAAGTTGCCAACTCCCTTCACTTCGTCCCAGCTAGGGCTTCGCTTTGCAACAACTTTCCTCAAAGTTGCCAACTCCCTTCACTTCGTCCCAGCTAGGGCTTCGCTTTGCAACAACTTTCCTCAAAGTTGCCAACTCCCTTCACTTCGTCCCAGCTAGGGCTTCGCTTTGCAACAACTTTCCTCAAAGTTGCCAACTCCCTTTACTTCGTCCCAGCTAGGGCTTCACTTTGCGACAACTTTCCTCAAAGTTTCCAACTCCATTCATTTCGTCCCGCTAGGGTTTCGCTTTGCAACAACTTTCCTCAAAGTTGCCAACTTCCATCACTTCTTCCCAGCTAGGGCTTCGCTTTGCAACAACTTTCCTCAAAGTTGCCAACTCTCTTCACTTCGTCCCAGCTAGGACTTCGCTTTGCAACAACTTTCCTCAAAGTTGCAAATTTACATCATTTCGTCCCAGCTAGGACTTCACTTTGCAATAACTTTCCTTCAAGTTGCCAACTCCAACCATTTCATCCCTATCAGGACTTTGCTTTGCAACAACTTTTCTCAAAGTTTCCAACACTCATCACCTCGTCCTTCAGCCAAGACGTCGTTTTTGCACACTTGTTCATCTTCCTACAAATGCAAGCACCCCAAAATATGAAACGGTATAGCCACTTTAATAAAGTCCATGCATTATATGAATATCCATACACGGACTTGAAGGACTGTTGTTACGGGCATATGGAGCCCGTCTACCTCGTTCTTTCACATCATATGCCACGTGTTGGAAGAACTGATCTGGAGGAACCACGTGGTAGACGAATCGAATTTTCGACATACGAACTGATTCCAATACTCCGAACCGATCTGGTATTGTCCACGTAGCAACCAAACTAAATTTGTATCGGACGAACCGATTCCATCACACCCAACTGAAACACTATCGTCCTACTTAGAAGAAGAGCTGAACTCATTCGCCATCCACTATGGATGCAAAGGCTCGCACTCCGTACTCACTGCATTTTACAATCTGTCTTGCCACACCTCTACCAAGATCTTTAACAAGATCCCTCCTAGGTCTTGATTGATTGATGGGATCTGTGGCAGGCTGAAAATGGTCAAATCAATTGCTATGTTAGAGACCATTTAATGCATGTAACCTTTGGATTGACAAATTGACACCTATGAAAGGATGACTCATCTGGGATTCGAAGCTACATGTCCCCTCATCCAACGGATCTCCCATTTTGGTTTTTTAACTCTAAAAAGTTTTTCACTACATTTACACACATTCTCAACCACGTTCCGGTGACCACTTCACCGTCGGACATCACTTTTTGGTTGACTGAAATACTGACTTGACCGTCGGAGTACTCGCGGACGCTTCCACCCCCATCGAAAAAGGCCACGAGTAACTAACGGTATGCTACCGTACGTAGGGAAAAGCATACATGGAGACTTATTCTGTTGGCCATGTGTTGGGAGCCATTTTTAGGGTCAACACCATTAATTCATTATTTTTAATAAAATCAA
>CAIGRF010158090.1:2074-15822 GCA_903798235.1 Fraxinus ornus
TAGAAAGTTTAAATATGCAGAAATGTGCACCTGGTGATGTACCTACATAAAAGTGGATAAGTTTATCAAAGCTCAATGTCCAATGAATAGCTAGAAAGAGAATCTATGAAGATGATTCCATATGTTAGTGTTGTGGGGAGTTCGATGTCTGATCAAGTTTGCACTAGACCGGATATAGCTTATGCAGTAAGTGTTCTCAATAGGTTTGAGTCAAATCCAGAGCAAAAGCATTGGAAATCACCTAAGAAAGTTATGAGGTACTTAAAGAAAATTAAAAGTTACATGCTCACTTTTTAGCGTTCAAATTACCTTGAGATTGTGCTATAAAGAGGTTTTGGTATATGGGTTATGAGTTGAAAATCTTAGAAATAAAAAGAAACAAACATGTGATAAAGATGTGTATATTATTATATTGTTCTTGTAACGTGTAAGAAAGTAGGCACCAATCCATCATTTTATTTTATTTTCTTTGTATATTGTCCTTAGAGACGTTACAAGGTGAAGGAAGAAAGGAAAGAAAGGAAGTCAAATGTCATTAAGCATCTTTTTGTCCTAATCCTTTCATTTCAAAGTGGCATCCCCTTATTCTCTTGTCTATTTAATTAATTTGAGAAAGAAATTATCGTATTTTCTTTCTTTATTTGAAAATTTTTTGTTGATCCATGAAAGTTTTTTTCTAAATACAAAGAAATAAACAATTTCAAATGACGGAAATCTTTATAAACAATGAGATAGGTTGTTTCTCATAAAATAAAACTCAATTCTCCAATGTAGAAAATGCAGTGTTCCTCTCTGCATATCTAGTCCGTTCAGCATTTCTTCCACTAAAAGTTTTGTATAGCATTTCCATCCCACATATTTGTGTTAGAATAATTCCATTATGCGGGCTTCCATTTGATTGCGAGTTTTACGGGTTAAATGTATGGTTTGCAATGATACTATGATTATGCCCGATATGTTAGTGATCACTGGGGCCGTTGTACACATTACGGGCTATATTAGTATAATGTAGTAATTTTAAGTATGTGTACCGGAATTATGTAAACCTTAATTAGGATTAGAGTTGATAATGAGCCGGCTTTATAATTTCCTATATAATGGTTGGGTCTCATCTCCTCTCCTCTCCATATCGTTTTGGCTTTCCCCATTAACGGTTGATTATTTTTTAAGAGCAAGGAGAGGAAGATCTAGTTGGTAATACTCATACATAACAAAATGTCTTCCGCGAGTATGAATTACAAACTATCAATTAGAATATGTGGTTCTTGTTCTTAGCATGATTACTATGAAATTATCAAGAATTTGAGCAAACCTTGCATTTACACACAACATATGTAACCCAAAAAGCTGGATTCTTACTGCATTAGGCTTGTTACAGAGCTTGCCACTGAGTATCGGTACACAGTTATAGCAGTTGATAAATCGCCTCTGCATAGAGAAGGCCAGTCACAGGGTCGAACTTGCTGTTTTCGATTGTTGTTTTGTGAAATTTGGCCTTGGATGATTGTGTCACCAGGGTGCCGAAATGGGACGCAATTGCTTGTAAGGCCCTATTGGAACTAATAAAGACTGATTTGCAGAACCCTTATAAACTATGGTAGTATGGTCGGTTGCAGATTTGGATAGTGGGTTGAACTCAAAACTAATGGTTAAAGTGATTAAAAAGAGATACAAAAGAACAAGAATTTTTTGTTAAAACCAAAACCTATTGATGGATGAATCAAATAACTGTTTCTTTTGGAGGAATTAAGAATGAGAAACAATGCAGGGTTTGAGAGAATTCTTGGTTTCTTCCTCTATTTTTTAAAGGTAGTCTTGGTTTTGAGTTTTGTTGTGTCTAGTTAAAAGAACAACTGTCGTATGTGTACGATGCCATTTCATAATAGGGTGTATATTAGACACTGGGAACTAGGCTGTCCGTGGGTCGATTTTGCTCGGTTTCAAAATTTTCGGCTGTTTAATAAATGGACTCGTCCGGTCCAAATATAATTATGGAACCGTTCGGGTTCGGTTCTTTTCGGTTCCATGTCATAATTAAATTTTTTAACCTTTACAGCAACACTACATAAATATAACTGACATTTCATTCGTAACTTTTACAAATTAACGTAGCTCAATTCAAAAATATATAAATAACTAGTTGTTGAATAACATTAATTCAATACATACAAATAACAAAAAGTAGATATTAATATTTAAATGTCGGTGATCCATATTAAAAAATTGAGGCCCAATGCTTAAAATTATGAAATGATCTGATTTAATTAATTAATTTGTTAATTTATTTAGAAAAAAATAAAATAATTTAATTAATTCAATAAATAAAATAAAAAATTATTTAGTTTCGGTTCTCATTCAGTTTTTNCCGAGACTCGACCCATACCCATACCCATCGGTTCTCGATTCGGGTACTCGTTCAGGTATTAACTTGTGAAAAATCGCTCGATTTGGTTCGTGACTTTTGGACACCCCAACTGAGAACCTGTACAAGAGCAATTATATGGGCCAGCTCATATTTAGGCCACACTGCATTGGGCCAAGCCTAAAACGTTAGGGCTTGAGTAGTCTAGAGACACCTTAGATGGGTGAAAGGTGCACTTGAGAACTTGAAATAAATAATTTTTATTCGTAAGTGAAATTGTTGTGCATGCTCCCTCATGGATGCCACATGCGTTTATGTACGACCATGCCACATGCAACTCTCATCAGATGCCACTTGGGATTCAATCACCACGTAAGGCCGTCGCTGAACTTACACTTAGACGAATAAACCAAAGAATCACACACTTACCAATTGAATGTACGAGTATGCTCGAGTATGATAGACCGCCCAAGGCCGAATGTTTGCCTCAAGGTGTCCCAACCCTCTCAAATGAGGGCCAGCCGAAGGATTGACCTCACCATTAGATGAACAAGTAGGGTCGACGGCCTAAGGTTAGACGGTTTGCCTCATGTCTCAGTGACCTGAATGTGTCGTTAGCAATTCAACTTTCATCATTCGTTCATCAGGTTCACAGTCGAAGGAACAAATGATGAATGAAGTGCCTTAGAAGACCATTGGTTATTTGCTCCCTAAGAACTATCATGGTTGCAATGGAGTTCTCCACAAGGCCTTTTCAAAAGAGGAAAAATTTCTATATGTTATTGTACTTCACTATAAACATTTTCCCAGTAAAGAAAATTAAATTCAGTGAAAAATGCAACATCCTTGAGATAGCTAAGCAAGGGTACGACCTACAAGTACCACATAATGTCTACAAAAGGTGAAAAAAATCATAGATATGATAATAACAAGATCGGCAATAGTCAGAATAGTCCAAACCAACTAGTTCAATGGTCGAGAGGTTAAGAATACACCTAACTCAAATCTAATATAAACATTCCAATTAAAACATTGTCCATTTATCTCACACACAATCAATTTCCATATATAACGTGCATATCGAAGTGCAACGATCTAACAATCAAAGAATTAGAAGTAACAAATAGGTATATGGAGAGATGAAAAATGTCATCAAAGTGCGAACACTTGGATCATACATATTTGATCAACAAAAATAAAAGTAATATATTTATAGAAACAAAAATCGAATTAAAATATTGGATTTTAAACGTGTGTTTGAGCCACATTATTTTGGAAGAATGTATTCTGGAATAGTAGATTGATGGAGAATATGTGGTTGAAAAAGAAAGAAACGTTATTGATGTGATGAAAAATATTATTTTATTGAAGAATATGTGGTTGAAAATGAGTAGAATAATGATAATGATAATTCTAGGGTATACCAAACACGGGCTAAGAATACATTCTTGATTCCTAACGTAAGATGCAGTAGAATTGGACACCAAATTAAGCAATGTTTCCCTCCCCAGATTTGCGCGTTTTCCATAATGAAAACAGTCGGTGCTCTTTCACATCTGTCTCCCCCTTTCCTTTCCTCCGCCCCACTTTTCCACATCAAACTTTTTTCCCTCTCCAGTACAATTATACCTACACGAAACATGTATACGTCTGTGAAAATCTAAATCTGGGTACATTAATTTCACCATCTTTCATTCTGATTTTATTCTAATAGAAATTAGAACAAAAAAAAATAAAAATGCATCCAATAAAAGAGAGAGTTTCGGAAACGCTATCACGATTTTTTTCGGATTCCCCATCATCTCAAACGCCAGATCAAGAATCCGAGGTACCCTTTTTTGGTTTTTCCTTTTATGGGTCTTCAGAATTATGTGAATATTTGTTTGAATTGATTGTGAGATTTTTTATGGTTCTGGAATTGTTTCTTGTGTCTGATCTGTGAAAAAAAAATGTGGGTTTGAGTTTTCGATACAATGTGTGTGTCAGTGTGTAAATATGTTCAATTCCGTGAATGCTTGAGAATTTTTTTTAGCTTATGATGTTAATGGAGTTTATAATGTGATTTCGTTTGACATGCTAATAGACTTGATAAAGCGAGATCAGCTGTCGTTTTACATTTTCTGAATTTTAACTCCTTGTCTGGGTAATGTAAATCTTCTTTTTAAGTATTTCCTTTTTGGATTGAAATGGATTCTGAAATTAACTATTTTGATGAAATGGTTTTCTACTGTATCTAGGAGGAAAAAACAGCTGACAGCTCCTTTTGATCTTGTTAAAAGGAATATATATATATATATATATATCCAAAATAATCCTCAGTGGTTGCTCAATTGGTCGGTCTTGGGTATGCTCCCCAATGGTCACCAGTCTGAGTCCCTCAAGGGCACTGAGGTAAGTACCGACCGTAAACTTTAGGCCCGTGGGATTAATCGAGGTGCGCGCAAGCTCACCCGGACATCCACGTTTATATATATATATATCCAAAATGAATCATATAACATAAAGTTTACAAATAAAACATGTTATTTTGACAGTCATCTAATAGCATTGCTGCTAAGTACCAATAACACTGTGACAAACGGAACTGTTCTTCGTCAACATCTCACTAGTTTGCTAATATGATAATGTTCTATACGTGTATCCCACCAGTGTACTAATCAAGTAATGTAGTGTTTTGCAACATCACTCAAGTAGTGAGTAGAAACTATGGACCTTATGTTGACCACCTCAAGGGGAAGTCTTAGGAAAATGTCAAGATTCTTGTAAAACGGACAGGATTTTGTAGATTTTTCATTCACGAGATTTTCTCAAAGCCTACTGTTATTAAAGATGATTCTTATAATATACAACGGGAATCATGACTAAGAATCAGAAATACATCATAATCATTGATATTTTACTTGAATGAGCTAAATGCATATTGCAAAAACTATATTGTTGGATTAATAAACCAATTAGCTACTCACGTTGGTCTACGAAACATATATGTAAAAAATCTTATTCTGTTTTCCTTAGTGGGAGTACAATTTCTCTTCATTGGTTTTTCAATAAACATTGTCATATAGTAATATAAAGCGCATGAAATATATTATTTTTTTAAAAAAAGAAATATTAAATAAATTGATACTTTTGCCGGTTTCTGGAAAAATGATAGAAGATAGCTTCTTCTATGTAGCTAAAATATTATTATTGAGAAATGGTAATAATTTATTTCTCTTTGGAGAAAATATAAGCTAACATACAAGAAATTCAACTTTTGAAACACAAGTCCCCAAACGAAAGAGTTAAATCATAGAATAGTGAACATTATCACTGCAATCTTAGTATTATTTACAGTAAAATGAACATAAACACAGAATAAACAATTAGATTACCAATTCCTCCAGGCTCTAGTAACAATGTTCTACATTTTTTTTTTTGAGAGGTTAAAATCCAAAGTATAAATTACCATTTTTTATCATAATGTCAAACCTCTTAACTGAAATCAAATTATACTTAGATTACAAAAAATTAACATCATCATCATAAACAGTCATGAAGTAACACCATATAAATCAATCCCTAAATTTCAATCCAAAATCCCACTTTTGTTGCTTATTAAGTTACAAGAATATTATGGGAAGTTGATTATTTTATTTATCTACCCCACGTAATTGAATTTATTTTGGAACCAAATTATTAGCCTTTTCCTCCCAAGAAAGCCATAACAGACCTCCCTAATTTATTTGTCCAAATATCAATTTCAAGACTACAAAGTTCAACTTTGGGTACTACCTTCTCAGCACTTTGTGTTAGAAAGAGTTGAATTTTGTGTCATTGAAATTGATATTTGGACAATGAAATTGGGGGGGTTGCTTTCTTGGGAGGAAAAGATTGATTATTTGGTTTCAAAATAAACCTTAATTTGATGCTATTATTTAGCAGATTATTAGCAAATTTTCAACTTTAAATATTCAAAGTTTGAAAAAAATAAACATCTGTAATGAAATGCTTATGCCACCTGTCTGACAACATTGGATTTGCCACATTCATCTACAATAACGAAAATGCCCTTCCCTTTGTTGTTGTTGGTTAAATATTCATTCTTTGACAATTCAAACTCATGGCTAAAAAGGAAACAAAAATTATGAGGACATATAAATGTTATGTTGGATCAGAGATCAAATAAAGTGTGGGCCACTGTTGATGAAAATTTTATTCAAACTTCGAATTTTCAAAGTTGGAAAGTTGCTAATAATATGCTAAATAGAAGCATCAAACAAAGGCTAAATTTCAATTAAGTGAGTTTAATGGGGTAGATAAATAAAATAATCAACTAGCCATAATATTCTTGTAACTTAAGCAACAAAAGTGGGGTTTTGAATTGCAATTTGGGGATTGATTTATGTTGTGCTACTTTTTGACGGTTTACGATGATGATTTTTTTATAGTTTAATTTGATTTCAGTTAAGATATTTGATATAATGATACCAAATGGTATTTTATACTTTCTGAATTTTAACCTCTCAAGAAAGAATGTAGAATATTGTTGATATAGCATAGAGAAAATGGTCATATGCTTTTTCATTCCGTGAACAAGGCTAAGATTGTATTGATAATGTTCACTCTCTTCTATGATTGACTCTTTTTGTTTGGGAACTAGTAGTTCAAATTTTGAATTTCTTCTTACGTTTGCTTATCTTTTTTTCTAAGGAGAAATAAATTACTTCCCCTTCTCAATAATAATATTTTAGCTGCATAGAAGGAGATATCTTCTATCCTTTTTCTTAAAGCCAACAAAAGTATCTTTGAAATTGAGTCATCGGCGATGACTATGTTGTATTTAGTCTCTGTATGTTTTTCATTTTTTCAAAACTTTATTTGCTACATATTCATTTAAACCACACATTCACACAATAAAATATTCTACACATAAAATAAAAAATTTTATCTACTTTTTAACCATGCATTCTCCTAAAAAACTTTGAAAGGTATTCTCCAAAAATTCACTATTAAAATAATATTTTTCCAAAAAAATGGCCACCAAACAAGGGCTTAAGGTCTGTTTGATTGCAAGGGTAGAAAATGGGTGGAAAGAAAATGTTTTACAGGGAAAAGATTTTTCTAGAAAATATTTTACTGGGAATTATAATTAAGTGTGTTTGATTAGTATAATTTTATACCCGGAAAATTTTTAAAATTTTGGATCTTTTTGTTCATGTTTGGCTTTATTTTACATAGAAATCGTCCATTAAAATGATTTTTTTTTTTTACAATTGGTTATGAAATTTGTTAACATTGCCAAAAACAAAAAGTATAAAAAAAAAAAAAAAAATTTGCTCGAAAACTATTTTTTAATCAAAATTTAGTATTCGTTTGACTTCGTTTTACATGTAAATTGTCCATGAAAGTGAAATTCTTTTTTTACAATTAGTTATGAAATTTGTTAACATTGCCAAAAAATAAAAAAATAAAAAATAAATAAAAACGTGACCAGCCATGGAAATCATTTTCCCTTATTTCCCTTATTTGGAGGAAAGCTGGCGCGTGGGTGGGAAAAAGTTTTCCATGGAAAATTTTACACATCAAAGAACACAAAAGTGGGAAAATGGAAAATGTAACATATCAAACAGGCCCTTAATGTTTCTTCTTCTTCATCCATTTTTTTTTAAGAAGAAAATAGATTTTGTGCACTTTATATTACTATATGGCAATGTTTATTGAAACACCAATGAAGAGAAATTGTACTCCCACTGAAGAATAAAATTTTTAACATTTATGTTTGGTAGACCAACATGACTAGCTAACTAGTTTATAAATACATCAATATAGTTTTTTGTAATATGCATTTAGCTCACTCAAGTAGTAAGCAAAAATGTACAATACCTTAATTTCAGTAAACATTTTGCTATGTGTTTCCAATTCTATTTGCAAGGTGAAAAATGAGAGAAGGAAATTCATTAAATCGCATTTTAATTACAATTATGCTCGAACGTTTACCTACAAAAAGTCCACCGATATTCCATGGAGAGAGAGAGAGAGATGGTACATTTTATTTTTGGATACATAACTCACTATGTTATGTCATGTCATGGGAGTGTTCTATGCATTATGAAGTCGGCTACTTTAGTTCTCGACAGAGTACTGATTGTGATATATGTTGCTGATACTTCCATTACTGGTTTCATTGTGCTTGACTGTCTTTTGTAACACTAAGCTTCCGTATGCATAGGCCAGGCCATACACTAAGGAGGGAAAGTCTGCGTCTTCTATATTTTCCTTCATTCTCCCCTCAGCTGGTTTTGATTGGTTTAGATCAGACAACCGCAATAATGAGGTCAAATCACTTGAATCGCATTCTTTTAAATGGAGAAGTAAAAGTTTTTCATATAGAGATAAACCCATGGATAGATACTCGGAATGTGAGTATCCTTGTGAAGAAAATGGAGAAAATGGCTCCATCAGGAGCCCAAGTCAAAATAACAAATCAAGTCCTCACTTGGAAAATGGAGAACCTGGCTCCGGGAGGAGCACTTGTAGCAGCACTGATGTATTTGAAGATGCTGCTGATTCATATAGTTTTGACGAGACCATGCCCAACCTCACTGTTGAATCCCTTTTCATTTCTCCAGAATTATACGAGTTTTTCGATTCATCCCTTCCTAATATAGTTAAAGGTTGTCGATGGATCTTGTTGTACAGGTACATCAACTAACATGTTTGTTTTTGCTGTAGTTACTTTTGTGTTTTCTGTAATTGGATTTTGATATATGCTTTATATCTATTGAATGAAGCGCAGTTCTGCAAGACATGGTATATCACTTCGAACACTCATTCGTAAGAGCGCGGGTCTCTCTGGTCCATGCCTTTTGGTATGTTTGCATCTTTATTGGTAAAATTGCGCCACCACTTGTGTGAGTAGCAAGTTGGTCCTAAACCTTTCATTATAAAGAACATGCAGTCTGGACAAACTGTCCAAGTCCTCGTAAATCATCCAACATGGCTCTCATGATTTTTGTGGGCACCGACTCTAGTTGTGAAAGAAAAGCTAGCTTCAAAAGTTGGACATAAAAGAACTGTGTATAAGTTAACTGTGATTTGGATGGTTTCCATAATTGGGGACTGATTTGTGCAACTATAACAAAAGTTTAGGACCAGCTTGCTCCTTTTTGAAGGTTGAGGATCAACTTGCTTCTCAGGGAATGGAGTGGGGACCGATGGTGCAGTTTTCCATTTATATTATGATCAAACCAACTCTAATAATTGACATGTTTTAACTCTTTCTTCTGTTAAACTGAGCCCTCCTTTATGTGCAGATTACTGGTGATAAGCAAGGTGCTGTATTTGGCGGGTTACTTGAATGCCCCCTGAAGCCTACTGCAAAGAGAAAATATCAAGTAAATCCTATGCTTCCATCTACTTGAAGTGATGTTTGAATAAATTTATATAAAATCGTGGCATTTTCTGCCCTTTCAAATCCTTACCGTCTATTTATAGCTTGTTGACAAGCTCCTCCACCAACTAATTTTGACAGGGAACAAATCAAACATTTGTATTCACAACCATATATGGTGAACCGAGGCTGTTTAGACCTACTGGTAAGAATGTTACATACAGCTGTTTGCTTCTTTTTTTCAATTAAACGAGCTGTTCTGCTGTGTTCCTTTGTTTTCCTTTTCAAACTAATTCAATTGGCTGCCAATGGCTTAAATTATATACTGAAACAGACTCGACAATATTATTGTTGAAAAACCGAACTGATTTTATTGTATTTGTTACAGTATTTGGTTATTAATTTTGAAGAACCAGTATTTTCAGTTACTGAAATTGAATTTGCATGCCCAACTTACGAATCTTCTGTTTGATTATGGTTTGATCCTATGATCCTATCAAGTGTCATTAAATCCGTATTTGTGTAAGCACGTATGTTATTTCTCACGAATGCACATGCTATACAAGCACATGTTTCTGTCAGCCCTGCAGGAGCTGTGTATGTATATATTGAGGGTGTTGACGTTAGATATGGGAAAGAAAAAATACTTCGTCGAACTAATCGAATTCTAGAAATACGCTAATATATTCGATTTTTTACTTGAACAGGCGCCAACAGATATTTTTACTTGTGCTTGAACGACTTGATTGCACTTGGAGGGGGTGCAAACTTTGCTTTATGCTTGAATGAAGATCTGTAAGTTCTTTGTCAAGCATACTTTGAAATTGTCAGTGTTGTTGATGTCACCTGTAAAGAATGTAAATTTCCTGACCTCATTACTTGTTATTTTATGAAGTTTATCTGGAACCAGTGGTCCATGTGAAACATTTGGGAACTTGTGTTTGGCCCATGATCAAGAGTTCGAATTAAAAAATGTTGAGGTAATGATTGTTTTCCTAAACGCCCCGTCATCAATTTCATTAAGATAATTATTCTTATTATCTACCTAGCTAGTAATAGGTAAAACATCAATAAAATATAGTTCGTGATATCTAGTTTTTCACAGAAAATTCACTTCGAGGGTTGGTCATGTTTGGCTAACCTATTTTGCTAAACAAGTTTGAAATTTTTTTAGAAGTTACTCTTTGTTTTGGTTTCTTCAGTTCTGCGGCTTAATTTTTGGAAAGTAAAGCTTAACTTTCCAAAAAAATACTTTTTACTTTTTTTCCAGCTTGGCCAATCGAGCTCAACTTTTTCAGTTGTTGCACCAGCAAGTAATTTTCTTCTACCCCTTCCCCCTGCCCAGGACGCTGTTATTGTACCCATGAAGTTGGTTTACGCGGTGTCGCGACTCTATTAATAGCATGTATCCCCAACTATTGATTCCCTTGCGTTAAAGATTTTTTTTATGGCAGACAATAAATCTGGACTTTTATTGCAATATTTGAAAACTGCTTGACAGGAAAAAAGAAAATAAAGAATTGCCATCTGCAAAGATCGAACTTTTAGAGCATGTTTGGAACACACTTGAGTTTTTTTCTATTCCTTAATACTGGTCAATGATGGACAGCCTATCTTGCCAAATGAACCATTAATGTAGTTTACTTGTTTTTGAAAGTGATTGTTATATTCTGAATTGTCATTTCAGTTGTTGTGTTCATAGAACTTGTGATTTTAACCTTATTTTTGCCCCTTTTCTTCTCTTTGCAGCTGTGGGGTTTTTCTCATGTTTCTCAATACCTTAATTGAAGCAGCAAGAATTCAGATTATCCACTTTTAACAGTCCTTTTGGTCTTTAGTGATAAATGTTGAAGTAGTTCCTCCATTTCGAGGATAATTTGTTCTGTACACGTTTATATTGTTGCTGTGGTAGGGAACCATTATTCTTTTATCACATTTTTTATTCAAGATATGTTCATTTGCATGAAAGAAATAATTTGCTTACTTGTGTCACATGGCTTTCAAGAATGCTTTCGGTCGATAAAATTGTATTATGAGACTTTTTTACATTGTAAGCACCATACATATATTAAAATCTCTACAGAAGCCTAATACTGTACAAGTTCTAAAATTGTATTTACAAATGCTTAGCAGCATAACAGCAAAGATAACTCAATAAAACGTTCAACAGGATCATATTTCACAAAACAGCACAGCAAACATGTTAGTCTTCACCGTTTTCTATTCATTTTCGCATACAAATAATCAAAGAGGATTCGAGCACACACATCTAAGAGTTCCCACTTGTGTTTGTTGAGGGCTTCCCACTTGAAGTACTAGTTGTTGGGGTTTCTGTTGCTGCAGCAGACTGACCTTTGCTGTTCAGTTCATCAAAATTTGCTGGATCTAAATAAGACTGGTATGGAGGCATCCTTGAAAGCAAACGACAAACTTAGCTGTTGCACGGCATATAAAAACAATAACATGGTTTTCTGAAAATAATTCTCCTTTGTACCTGCTTGCTGTTATGGTCTGGCCATCTATATTCATCTTCACATCAAATATATTGCCTGCAAGAATGGCGAAACTTTTTACTACAAGACAAAATAACCATATCGAACATGCTAGCTTGAGATTTCCAGCAATCATTATTGATATGGTATACAAAGCTTAGGAAAAACAAAGTAGACAAAATTTTAGTGGTATCAAAGAATGTGTAAACCATTTCTCAGTCTAGTTAATATGGGATTTGAGAATAGATGTTGGCCTGTAATATGCTATTCGGGGAACACATACAGAGTGCAGATTGTAACTGAGTAAATTTCCTGTAGTATAACAGTTCAATCCACATTTTCAGACTTGTGAACACAGTCTAATGCTTGTTATATCCAGGAAAGGTATTTACCTCCAAAAATAGTTTTGTCAGAGAAGTATTTCGACATCATGTAACGTTTATAATCAGCCTCATATTTCTGGAATTTATCAAGTTGTTCCTTGTTATCAATGTCCCTATAAAAACAACACAAAGACAATTAATAATTCCACACAAGAATTTAGTAAAAGGAACTAAAAATGGCTACACGTGAGCATCCTGAGAGAATGAAAATTACTATTTGGTGGGTAAAAAATAGAAGTATGGATTTCCTCACCCATGGAAAACAAGGGGAAAAAAAAAGAAAAAACTCTGTTTCTTTCCTGATATAACTAGCATCTGTAGACTTTTAGCCTATATAGATACATAGAACAAAGAGCCAGAAATCAATTAGGCCTTAGACAACAGCCAAAAGCCTGTCTGTTGTTCCCTAGTTCTTCACAAAAAGAGGTAAATTAGCTGACTAATCCTTGATCCTCCGTTTTAAGACTGTTCTATCAAGTCTTATGAGTACATAGAGCCTTTTGTACTTGCCTTGGACTACCTAGAATAATAGCATTTTGAATCGTCTTCTCCTTTTACATGTCAACATTTGTGTCATTATGATATTCATGCGAGAGAGAAATTTTCAAATATCCTCATCTTCTTGAAACAACAAAGGTATTACAATTTTACCCAAGGGTAGCTGGTATGCTTCAAAACTAAATTTCTGACTAGCCTAGTAGCTGATAAAACAAATGGATATATTAACCACGGCAATTAAAATTTCATATAGGAAGTTCTTATGAAGACATAGTCTTTCACACTATTGCCTGATAACTTCCGCGTTACAACTTCGCGTCCTGCACATGGCAAACGAAAGCAAATTCATTTGTGTAGATATGGGATTCCCATTAAGTATATCTGGTATGCTTCATTTTCAATAATTACAGATGCATTGGCAGATTTTTGTTCTTCTGATTTTATTTATTTATTTCACTTTAAAAAGCAAAGAAAGTTGCTAGATCCCGTGATTCACCCACGTCTAGCAAAAATAAAACTGAAAAAAAAAAAAAAAGAGTTAATTCGAGTTAACATATGATAAGTACACTGTTACCAGAAACAAGGCATGGGCAAAGACATATCTAAACACATTGATATGAATTTCTAGTGAAAATTTAAGA
>CAIGRF010158090.1:16469-32364 GCA_903798235.1 Fraxinus ornus
AGTTTGAAACGGAGTTAGAGGATGAAGCTGCTGCCGCCGCCATTGAGTGAAGGCTGAGTGATAATTTCGGAGAGCAAAGGAAAAACACTTCATATGACTTAAGATGGCGCCTTTTACAAAATTGTTGTTTTGCATAAATAAAAGGGTGAATTCGTCAGTACCTAAACCTCGTATGATCCTGAAAATTTTAAAACTGTGCACTCGATATCTTGCTCACCGAGAAAATTTGGTACGATCCCATATATACCAATGTATGATTATTCATTCAAACAACGACATCTTAAATATTGAATTATCTAAACTACAATACCTCAATGTATGAAATCGTAAGAGGCAAAAACAAAATTAGTGTCTAACGTCAATGTATTATAATTTGAGTAACTCGAGATACGAGAAAGTTTAAATAAAACATCATATTACATGTACATGACTGATATCCTATCCATAATAGATGGGACATATTTTGTCCACCGGTGATGTGTCAAGATCACGATACATCTTGCCACATCACCGTTGGGCTAGGGATCAATTCTATACTGGTGCATATAGATGGTGAACAGGAGATCGGTCTTTGTACATATACATATAGGACAAATGCTACCAAAACTTCTCTCCGCCCGTAGGTGCCATCAAATCAAATGTCCGCTTTTAGATGAGCCAATGAGTGGCTCACTAACCAACAAGTTGTGAGCCTGCTCACACGGCCATTGCCATCTTCCTATAGGGGCAGTCATTTGGGGCCATTTTGATTATGTTATCACAGAGCGAGCGAGAAATTCCTTTTGCCCAGATGCTGGCAAGTCCCTTGTTGAGGAATCGACCCCAGCTTGCCGAGGCGAATGACATTCGAAATGATGTCACTAAATCTTAAAATGTGTACAAAGACATTTCAGTGTTATCGTCCCAAGTTTTTCCATCCATTATGATTTCTGGACAAGTAAAGCGCTAAAAGACGATTCAAAGACTCCCCATGTAAAGCACATTACAATTGTTTGAATAGACGGAATAACAATTCCAACGTCTTATAGGGAGGGAAAACATGTTTTCCATGTTTTAACTCGTACAAATCCAAAACCTAGAATTCAAATTGTTACAAAACAAAAAGACAAATCCGCGAATGAATGCCAGACCAAGTTGGCAGTATTTCAGATATATTACTTATCCTCACTGCCGTAGAATTGAGCCTGAACCGAGTTTGAAGTAAATTATGCTTTCAACTTTTACTACATCACAACCCCGGCAACAGAAATTGCAGCAACTACAGGGATAGCTACTAGACTCGGTCTTGCCAGACGTGCAATGAACATTGCTTTACAACTCAGATGAATCATCTTCCCCGGGCTGGGGCAACCCAAATATTCTGAGGTTTCTATCCATAGATCCAACAGCTATGTAGTTTGCATCTGGACCAAACTTTACACATGTTGCTTTACCTGCATTCAGTAAGTGACTAAAATAAACTCGACAGTTTGAGCTAGTTTTTGCTCCATATAGAAATAAATGACTATATCAAAAAACAGGGACGTTGTATTAGAACATTCTGGATAATACAGTGGACAAGACTTTCTTAATTCGCCATACCAAACATGCCATTAGTTAAAATGCCAAGTCTTTGAGGTGCAAAAGGTCATTGGTAAAATACTGTGAGAGGACCTAACCTGTGCCTGATAAGTCGGGAAAGGTTTTGATACAGTTCCATTCAGACTTGACATTGGCAACTTGATAAACTCTGTCATACCACAACATATAGAAATTAGCTTGTAAGACAACAACGAAAGCTGATGTATACACACTGAAATATGAATAGCAGTCATCATGTGTATGGTGAGCACAAATATCATTTCAAGTTCTTGGAATACACAAAGACCGGACGAGAAATGGAAATAATTAATAATGACATTGATATACTCTACCCACAAACCAAACTAGCACTATGATTTTATCTTGACATATTACCGTATATCTGAGCCTCCAAGCGCAAGGTAACTTCCACTATGGTCAAATTCCACTGAAATTCAGAAAGAAAAGGTGAGAAGCACGTTTTCGGAATTAAAAAATAAAATGTATAAAACTCAACACCTGATACAAGTGGTCCTACAAACTTCTGAGGATATCTTCTCTTTCTTTTATTTAATATATAAATATAAAGCACGGACATATGTAAGAATTTCAAATACTGCTAACAATCAAGAGCAAGAGACCACAACTTTCTAGAAGTTTTGATCTCATAAAACCAAACATAAGGTATGCTAGACATGAAAGAGGTAAAAGAACCTGATTGTGTTGGTGTATTTTCATCGTAAGGAGTGAAAGTCCTAAAGTTCTTCAATTTGCGCAGATCCCAAAGCTTAACACCATCTTGGGCTGCAGTCTGGAAAATTGGAAAACGATCAGACAATGGAATTAATCATTTTCAGCCTCACTGTTTATGTTCTTTGTAAAAGAAAAACCTACAGCTAGGAAGTAACCATTCTCCGAAAATGAAATCGCAGTTACTGCCCCAACATGCCCATCAAATCTCGCGACATTAGCCTACACATGAAACCCAAAAAAATAATACTATTTGTGGACTAGAAAGAAATGGAAGAAAGTTTAATCTGGTCATTAGAAGTACAGCCACACCTGAGTTTTCACATCCCAGATCTTAACAAGAGACCCAGAGGTACCGGTTCCAAGGATGAGACCATCAGGATGAAATGATGCTGATGTGTAGCCTTCAGAAGATCCCGAAGTGTCTTCAACCTGAAAAATAACTTATAAATGCCCGAAACCAGAAGTAGCCATACCCATATAAACACGAGTCAGTACACAGATTCATGTAAGAATTGGGAGTGCTGAGACCTGAGCTAGACATAAACCCGAAGCAAGTTCATAGAAGCACCATGTGTTATCAAGAGAAGCTGTCACGCAGTAGTTATTGGTGGCGTGGATTGTAACTGCTTGTACCTGTTATGGTTCACAACTATTTTAGACTTGAATTAGGTGAAATGCATGAATAAATTTTAACTCGAATAGAATTAGTAAGCTGAGACTAAAAAATCATTGAAGTACGCTTGTAAAAAAAAGTTAAATTTGCTAAAGAAAAAACAAAATCTTGGATTTGCTGTCATTTCAGCAAGAGAACAAAGGAAATAAAAAAAGAGACTTAGTCATATCAAATAAAAACTGAGCACAACTTTATAAAGGAGACAACTGAACCCAACCAAAACAAAGGCAACAAGGACCAAGTAAGACGCATTAAAACCCCAGCTCCCCCCTCTCAATTACTTCACTCAAGGCGAGCATTTTAGTATAATGAGTATATGTGAATAATTTTCTGACTTCAGAATATATCTAGCAGGCTAGCACCCAAATGGCTGGATATATGTAAAAATGAACATAAACTAACATGACTTGGTCTAATTGAAAGCAACCCAGTACTGGCAAAATTTTAATTTATTTAAAGGAAGATATCCATAACCCAGACTGTCAAGATTCATATTTCCCTGCAGACTAAGTTTCGCATATAAAGCAATATATCTGGATGACTGGTGAACAACCCTAAGAAGGAGCTTTTTCACGTAAGTCAGACACAAGCAACCTATATAAGTAAATTTATTTGATGTTAATTAAGATTTGGGTTGTATCAAACTAACAAGTCTCCGTTAGATGTCCCATCACTACCTGAAAAACCCATAAGAGCATCTGCAATGGTAAAAATGGATGAGAATTATTTATAATGTTTTGACATAATGCAATATAAGGATAAAAAGGTCTTTAGGTCTTTCTGTATTGCAGAAGTACTCTTCCGAGCCTGTCAGCAACGCAACTGTTGTAATAGTTCAAATTGAGACCTAGTGAAGTCGTCAATAATGGTAGCTAATTAGTACCCTTTCGGTATACGTTGTGAACACTTCCAATTTTGGCCTCTCACATACAGCAATGCTGATACACACAGTATTCTCTCACCACAGCCTTGCTTAGAATGATTCAAGGACACATCGTCTAAATTGATCGACAGCATCATTGAACAAATACACCAAGTAGCAGATACTAATGTAACTTACACAACACTAGAAGAATTTAGCATGCAAACATAACAAACCAATACAAAGATTTTTAGATAATATTTTAAATAGAATCCACTACAAGCATCTAGCATCCTTACATGTACAGGCATCCAGTGATAAATATCCAACTAGATGACAAATGGACAGTTATATTCTTATTTCTCAACATGTTTTTGTTTATACATTTTAGAATAGAAAAAAGAGTTTAATGTACTAGAGCATCCAAATGGACTCCCATTTTGACTAAGAAATTACAGCACAGCATGTTCGAATGTGCAGTACATGAATACGTCGTATGCAAATGTCAGGCCGCATATTCGTCCCCAATAAAATGCAGTGTACTGTATTGAAGACAAGATTCAAATAAATAACTTGCCCTAGTTCAACATTGTATCAGAGAGGGAAAAGGCAAAGATCCAGAACTTAAGTCTTAACACCACCCAGTTAAAAAATTTGTCCACCTGACCTTTGATATAAAAATGAATGGGCCTGAAGGTGGGGGGCATGCTGACAACAAGATTTAAATAAATAAATTGTCCCACCGCCAAAACCTTGAGCTCTTAGAAAAGATGGTTCAAACTGAAGATATTAGGAGATGTCCATGCAACACACATTCATTAGCAGAAAAGGCAAAGCTGATTACCTCAGCGCTGTGATCCTTCAAAATATGACTGCAATCATAATTTCCATCTTCAGATCCTTTCCATACACGAACTGTCTGCAAAGAGCAGAACAGGTGTACTGGATTTAAAGCAAACAACTAAATTGAAGAATACATCAAGGTATATGGCCATATATGAAATAAATTGAAGTCAAAATCTTGTAATCATTATTAGTTAGATTGCAGACAATAGCAATCAATCATAAAGTGCAATGAAAAATCAACCAATATCATGTTGACATTTTTTCTGTTTGTTTAGTCGAGTTGCTTTTGCTTAAAATCATGTGTTTTCTTCCTTTTTTCTCTTTTCTAACTTAGTCTATATATATACTTGTTGACAGGTGTCATCAAAGAGCAAAGTGCATGTCACGCTGCTCCCATCAAACCCAAAAACATAAAAAAATAGAGAGTGCAGCTCGAATTGCCGAGACATTTCAGCTTAACCATCCTTTGAAAAGCTCCCCTCCTGTTCAGGTCACACAGAATATTTGACTTGGTAATTTGCTTCTTTTAAGCAAAGTGAGATCTAATCCACCTACATTTAGATGTTGCTATGTCTCAATGTATCTCTCCTTTGGAAAGGGTATTCGGAGCACGCGGAGCTACAACAACAAACTACGTCTTGTTCCAATAAATATGAATTGGCTACGTGAAAAGCATACAAGCCTAAGTTAGGAGACCTATTTACATGGCTGAACCTACATAGAGCTTCATCCCGAAAAACCCTCTTAAGAACAAAAGAATAAAGCATTTGAAGTTCAATCTAAATCCATTTCAACAAATACAAATAACAAGGCTACAAAACGAATTTGGTACTACATAATATGCGCTCCTTGTGAATCGTGAATGAATATTAACAAGTACTAAGATTCATTCCCCAATTCTTGATTTGAGCTTATTCACCTTTCTGATTCCAGTGAATCAGATTTAATCACGTGATTCAGTCATGATTTGCACAATTGACTAGTATCTTCAAACTGAACGAAAAATCCCTCAGGTGAAGTTTGGAGGTTTATAAGTTCAACCCAATTCCCAATTACTGACAGAACTAACATTTTCCAAATCTATAATCAATTGCCTAATCTGATGTTCAAATAGATATTTCCTGCTCCTTATGTGTATTTATATCTAAGCCAAGAGGATTTACAGGAGAGAATAATTAGAGTTTCAAAACAAGTGGTCTAATTATTCAAACTAATCCTTTAATTTCATCTCAAGTGCCAACCAAAATGCTTCCCCAGCCCTTGCATTGATTACTTAATTACAACTAATAACATATAGTGGAGCAGCCTGCTTTTTCAGAAATTGTGAAAGCCCAAGCAAACGAATATAAACTGAAAAGCATGAACAACAAATGGGCAAACACAATAATCATGTAATAGAAAAAAAAAATACAAAAGTATTCTTGCAGTGAGTATTAAATTTACCTTATCAGCAGAGCTGGTAACAACTACTTCACCCTCAGCCACAAATTTGACGCTCGTAACCTATTTATGAGAAAACATCCAGCACACATTCAATCGGAAAGCAGAACCAAAATAATATAAGAAAAGAAAATAAAGATGGTCATTACCTTCTTTGAATGACCACTGAGTGTAGATATTATCTGCCCAGAAGGTCTATCAAAGACTACAGCATTTGAATCAACCCCAGCAGTGGCAATGATGTCCTAAACCAACAAACCAGACAAAATAGGTCTTAATATGATATGTCCAATATTCCGTTTAGATGGGTAATTTGATCCATCAGAAGAACACCATGATTATAGCAACAAAATTCAAGGAATCACCACTACAATGTCATTTATTTACAGGAGCACCTAGAGCCTGAGTCAATGTTTAAGCTTCAAATCAAGGTCTGAAGCCTTGATTATTAAATGGTCCCAAATCTACTACAGGTAGTTGCGAATATATACAGAAACAAAAAAAAAAAACTTTATGAGTACACTGCTAGGTCCTGCCTACGAGGATAATGAAAAATTTAGTATGGAAGAAAGGATACAAAAAAAAAAAAAAAAGATAAATAAATACCTTGGAGTATTGGATGTCCAAAGATAATATGCCAGGTTTGTTTGTTCGATGAAGAGGATAACTATTGAGTTGAGTGTATCTCTCCAGAGATTCAATGGAAGACAGTGTTGCAGGTATCTGGAAGAAGAAATAAACACAGAAGCGCTTAAGAATTATCAGAAAGAAGTTTTAATATCAAATTAGAATAACATGGTCATTCCTATTTCGTGAAGCCACAGGTCTACACTACAGGCATTACCTGCCGCTTTTTCCTTTGTTGTGAAAGAACAGCATTACAGTCTGTGAGCTCAGAAATGATAGCACTTGAGATTCCTGGACGGATTTTTTTCCCATCTGGACCCATTGCATCATCCTCGGCAGCTACAGAGACAGTCAAAAACAGAAATAAGCAATCGTACACAGGTTAAATAGAATGAGCTGAAATACACAAAAGCTATGAACCTCTTTTCCCATTGCTCAAGGCAGCAGCATTAACTGCATCTGGTGCTGCTAATGGCAAGGGTATCTGTCTTTCAGCCTGTGCCAGTAATGCACGTGCCTCATCCCTTTCCTTCTTTAGCCTTGCAATAACACGACATGCAGCATCATGCTGCATAGCCAACATAGAAATCAGTGGCCAAAGTGAGGCAGCATGCAACTAAATGCATGTATAAGTGAAAATATCACAAAAACAATTATGTATTTTTGCATTCATTTCCGTCTAATCAAAATATATTTTTGGGAAGTTCAATGGTATGAAGAAAGAGCAAGTAATTTAGTAAGGAAATGGGATGAAATTAATGCAAAGAATTAGAAATATTAGTTAAAGTACATTGCACACGCAATCAGTCTATGTTCAAGTTCAGAAAAAAAATGCAATGAAAAGCAAATAACAATCTAACTGAAATATGTTTCTACTGTAATGAAAAATAGACATTTTCCACAAAAGAAGCGACACAATAAAAGCTTAGAAAATCAATTAGCATCTAGCTACTCATTATTACCTGGTACAAGGCATGACTTAGCTCTTGCCTTGCGGTGTGTAACTGTTGCTCCAAAGCAAAATTAGATAGCATCAAACCGTCCCATTCCTAGTTTGAATCAAACCAGTTAAGCGTCAAGAAGTATCAATCAGACATTAATAAAGATTTTTAACTCCATTCATACGTAAATTTAGAAACAGCCAAACAGGGTACTTTGTTTATAGCACGTTAAGAAAGTTGATGCTCGAACCGTTAAAATGTAGAAAGTAAGAAAACCTAACGAAAAAAACAAGAGAGTGAACTGTTATTTCATAGAATGGAAGCTACAAGAATCTGCTAGAAACTAGCTAAATAATATAGATCGAGTAAGCACTTGTTTGGCACGTGTTTAAATATAAACACCATTGGTCAAACCTACTTCTTATTCACACATTCGTGAGACGCACAAGTACTGCCACTTATCCATCAATCATTTTTATCTATTTATATTTATAATCTAAACCGATTATAAACAATTCCCAAACATGCTTTAAAATGAATCAAATTTTCCAGCAGAATAGTTACATGATAACTAGGAAATTTGTGCTCACCATTCGAGTTGCTTGTCTACATTCAGAATTGAACTGTGTATAAAACTCTTTTAGCACAATGAAGTTACAATTATGATTTATATTACAATCTTCCCAAATCAGTGAACTTCAATCTTTTATAATCCATCTGTATCACTTAAATATACCAATAGGTAGAGAATGTGGTTGTTACATCCAGAATTAGCAGGAGAAGAAAGCCATGTGGGGCGAGGGAGATGGAAACTAGAAACTGGAACCTACTTTTTGAGGGGGGAGGACCAACAAACTTCTTAAGCCAAAGCACAAGTCGTGTCTTCATTAAACACAATCTCAAAACAAATTCTACACCATTATATAATTACCATACATCCTATTAGAAAATGATGTTGGGTGACAAGTAAATGGTAAAAGTTGGAGAAAGATCCATGAACAAGAGTTAAAAATCCAAGGAACAGAAACACGTACAATTTGAAACATCCCCAGCATCCCAGGAATACTAGCAGCTTGAACCGGACGAGGCTTCACAATCTGCCCAGAAATCCAATAAATTTAAGCTCTAAACTGCTTGGCACTCAAAATCCAATTAGAAAACAATAAAACAGCCTGAAAAACAAAATAAGCACATAACTTCAAAGGTACGAATATTTGTGCAAACAGCATACCTTTCCAGTTTTTATTGGAATAATATCATCCATCGTGAGCAGCTCTCCAGTAATAGGACATTTTCCATAATCCTATTCAAATAAAAGGAAATAAAAAGCACGTACACACAGCTTCAATTAATGATAGATCGTCACATAAAAAATAATATTATTAATCAATCAATCTAGAAGCTACAATATTAATAAGCGAATAATTCAACTAATGGAACTTCCCACCTGCTTTTTTTTTTCACTTGTTGCAGCAAAAAAATAAATAAATAAGGGAACCGTAATGAGAAATATGTTTCCAGAAGTTTCATTATTATGTCCCAAATTACAACCCATTTGGCCCTTTTAGACCTCCATTCAAAAGATTAACTATATCTTGTTCGATGTTCTAGCAAGACGCCATATATTAAATTGCTTCAAGAACTTGACAATTTTATTGAGATCACTATTGTGCCCAACAAGGAATAAAATTCCCAAACTTGTCTGTAAAAACTTCACCAATCTTCCGCCATAATTTCCCAGTAATCAAAAATATCATTATACATACATATATACACACACACACACTGAGAGAGAGCACCGAGATGTGTCCCTCGGTCATTAATAAGCATATAATTCAAAAATGGAATTTCCTACCAGTCTTCTCAGTTGAAGGGGGGAACAACGTAACAAAAAAAGGCTTATCAGAAGTTCCATTATAAATTATAATGGCTCAAATGACAACCTTTTTATCACTTATTTGAGCTACATTCAAAAGATCATTTTTTTTGGTAGTTTAGTTCCATAAACTTGCTTTGGAACATTGAATTTCGAAATTATAACAATCTTTTGATAAAATTTCTTATAACCCAAAAATGTCGTATATATGAATATACGAAGGGGCAGAAACAGAGAAATGTACCGCGATGTGTCGCTCAATTAAGCGCTTCTCAAAGAGTAAACCACTCTTATTGGAGACGACGGGTTCCTCCGGCACCTCACCGGAAACTGTAAGATAACAAGTAAAGCCATGGATCAGTTTCACCACCAAAAATTATACACAACACACCAAAAAAATATATATACACGCAAATATTCATAGAGAGACAGAGAGAGAGATTTACTTGAACAGTTCATTGTGAATATGGCTCACTGGGTGAAAGAGGGAATGGCGAGACGGAGATAGGGTTTATGGGGGAAGATGAATCCGTGAGGGGCTGGAGAGCAAAAATAGATGGAGTTAATTTTGTAAATAGTCCCTGACCTTTGCATGAAGTTTTAAGTTACTCCAAAGATTTTTCTGATTTTACCAAAAAATGCAAATTGTGATTTTTGTACGCAATATGGTCCAAGTCCAAGAGCTTGGAATAAAAAATGTGAAGGATGGTAAATGTCGAAACTCGAAAGGGGAAGGCTTTGAGAAATTATCGAGCAAGGCAGGTGGGGAAAAAGAGTAGACAAAAAACTTTAGACATAAGTTAAATTTAAAATATTCTTGAAATTGTTGAATAATTAAAGTAATTTTGGTTTGAACATAAGTTAGTTTTTTCTTCATTTTATTTTTGGGTTAATTTCACAAATGGTCACTGAAGTTACATCAAAATAACAAAATAGTCACTGAAGTTCGAAACTTACATAGAGTGTGTTTGGTAGAGATTAAAATCGGATTAAAATTGAAAAACTAGCCGTTATTGTTGACTTTTATTAGACGAGTAGGACCCAACAACGGCCATATTTTCAATTTTAATCTGATTAGTAGCCCTACCAAACAGGCTCTAAGTGTGTATTTGTGGATAAGTCAAAAATTCGAATCCCTTTGGTAAGTTTCATGGTAAACAATGTGAAATGTGCTTATTCTTTCTATACCCACGTTAGAACTATTAAAACATCTCTTTTTTTAAAAAAATATTTAATCACGAGAAACCCCTCCAATAAAAGAAATATGCAAAAACTAAGATATAATAAGACCGAAATTGTTGTGCACTCGAGGGACATATTAAAGGCCAAATTTAAAGAAATAAAAATGTCTAATCTCTAACGATGTATACTTTTATTTTATACTTTTAAACGAGATGATTTATATTAAGATTGAGAGTTCTATCTCAAAAAATGTTTAAGAGTATTAATCAAAAGTTGTATAATTATTTTATATTTATTAAGTGAGATTCATCCCTTAATAGTCTAACAATATTCAACAAAAAAGCAAGTGGAGCTTACGGAGCTGCTAGACCCAGAGCGGCGGAGCTGCCCCTGATATTCTCCACTTAGGCCAGCGCCATCAGTGGTGTCAGCGCCAATCCCGCCCCCTTTAGTTCCATATTCTCCGGTGGTACCGAATTCTCCGACGGCACCTCCAGTGGTTCCATATTCACCTGTGATACCTCCGGCGGCCTGGTGAACGGGGTTTTCGTACTCATCAGTCCGGCGCTTTTGATCAACGTATTTCTCTCCATATTCTGCCATTTCAACTGTACAATCAAATAACAAGCGGAAAAGGAAACAAGAATCTATAGCAGATTATTAGTCTGTTGCAATTTGGATGTCCCGCTACCACGTTTATATAAGAGCCATGGACATGCAATTACTCTCTTCAATCTTGCTACAATGACTGCTCCAATGTCGAGTTCAAGTGACACGTGTTAATACTTGATTGAACAATAAGAAAAAAAAAACATTCAATCATTATTTTTCACACCATCCGTTACCTACATCCCTTTCATTGACCCTATCCAAGGACCAATATTCTTACTCTCCTTACTAAGAAATATGTCACGTACATGTGGTGTCTGCGTACTCCTTGAATACTTTTAAAGCACATTATCTAACTTTCAAATGTTTATTAAGAACATGTTTGGCCAAACTTAAAATTCAATTAAAATTAAAAATATAACCGTTATTGGATCTTATTCGTCTAATAAAAGTCAACAATAACGACTAGTTTTCAATTTTAATCCGATTTTAATCTATAATGAACTCGCCATTAATTCTCGACGCTACAAGATATTTTAAAGACACTTCTCAGACACTATTGGCTACGTAACATGTCCTATAGGATTTTCTAAGAGGCTCAGGGATAGTTTTAACAGGAGGAGCATGTCTCGACTTTTCAAGGGCACAAAAAGTATTCAAAATAAAGCAAAAACTAAAAAAAAAACTCAATGAACTTAATGTCAAACATGTTATATATCTATTATATGCACAATTCATCTTTGCATATATTAATATATTTATTTTAACATAACAAATAACTAATTTGGAAAACTTCACCAATAAAAATTGAAACTAAAAAAATATAAGAACAAAGAAGTACAATTTTATAAAATTTAATTGACGTGTTCCCAATATATCTGTACTCTCTTTTCAAACATTATTATTAAGTGCCAGCGGATAGGGTGTCGGCAAGTTGAGTGATAACTCGAATGTTAATGACGTAAAATTAGAACCTTACAAGTGTTAGCAACATAATGGAGCCGATAGCGTAACTTTGCTTAAAAAAATAAGCAAAGGACGTGTGGCTATCTTGAATAAGATTGCTCATTAACTGAAAATTTTCTATTGGGACACAACCCCGCTTAAAAAACAAAATAGGGCTCCTTGCTGGCCCTTATAAACTGTCTCCGTGCACAAGTGTCCGTTTAAAGAAAAAACATCATTGTGAACATCGAAATTGCATATTTAATGTGACAAGTACAGTACATATGGTGTTAACGTCCGCATTGACGTTTTGCATCATGTAGAGACCCGCATTAGCATACTGAAAGGGACTAAATAGAAAAAATACTACATGAAAACCTCTTATCCACGCCATATTGAAATTACAATAATACCCTTATAAATTTTGACGAATAACACATCTGGTAGTTAAAGTTCATGGTTTAACTAAAAAAGACAATAAAAATTTAAATTGGGGAGTAGATGAGATACCCTTTAAAGTATCTTCAAAATGTTCTCTAAATACAAAATGCATTTTATTTTAGAGAGTCGATGCCTAAAAATAACAATAGGCAACTCTATTTCTAAAATAGAAAATGGAGGTGGCTCTTCAAAGTTAGAGAGTAAAACTCACTCTCTAATTCTTAATGTACAATAATTGCATATTTTAATACTCTATTTCTTAAATTATTCAAATCAAATTAAATTGATTAGTTAATTGAAATATAAAAAATTACTAAAATAGAGAACCAGTTGGAGTGTATAATGTAACGCCCCAATTCTCATATATCTTGAGATGTTACAAAAAATTCAATTTTCGCGGAAACGATAAAATAATATTTTTAAAATAAAAATAAATTGAAATATTTATAATGAAAACATAATCACCAATTAATAATTGTTTTGAACAAAAAAATTGACTAATGATTTAAAAAAAATGAACTTAATATTTTATCTCTTCGATCACNCGTTCGGTAGAGATTAAAATCGGATTAAAATTGAAAAATTAGCCGTTATTGTTGACTTTTATTAGACGGGTGGATTCAATAACGGCCATATTTTCAATTTTAATTGGATTTTAATCCCTACCGAACGAGGCCTAAGCATTTTGGCCTAGATCTCACAAACTTCGGCACTTCCACTCTTATACTCGTAGAGCTTCAAAAGTGATGGAGTAATATACAGTGGCCTTGTGATGCTCGGAGTTGGCATTCCAGTCGACGTACCCATGTGGACACGACACGACATGAGTATGAAATATGAGACAGATCCTTCAATTTTCAAGTGGATATAGCAATTGTAATTAATTATGTCATTTTTAACTTATATTTTAATTTTGTACTTTTGTCATGTAATTTTTATGTTGTTTTAGGAGTTTGACTTTTAGTATAAGTTTTTAGCTGGTTTTAAGAGACGCGTTCTATTTTTTAACAATTTACGACTTAATTATTATTTAACTTTTTACATGTGAATTTCTAGAAAAAAAAATATAGTGTGAAAGACGTACACGCGTACCCCTGCCCGAAATTTGGACTATTTTTAGCTATATTCCCGTATCCTATATTTTAGAAAATAAAAGACCCAATACTTAGATATATACCCGCATGCGAGTCCGAGTATCATAGACCATCCCTGCATTAACTATTCTCTTATGATTCAAGAAAACAAATGGTATACTACATTCCTATGCTGGCATTGGTCATTTCATTTAACGTTGACCTTCACACAACCAAATCAGTAAACTGGATAGCTGGATTCAACAGATTAATTAGAAGCCACCTTTTAGTAGGACGAGACTTAATCTCCGACTCTTTCTCCAGTCCAATTTTATCATTCAAGCCCAACTTCAAGTCAGGCATTCCAGAAAGGAAGCATTTCATGAGAATCTTCCCAGTTACATCACAACGTAGAACACTACCTAAAATTGTCAAATGGGAAACAAGGAAACAAAGGTGAAATTGTCGACTATAAAAGAGAAACATGAGTAGAAATGCATCAACTAAATTATTCGTAAACATGATATTTTACCTTTAGAAGACATAAGAAGATTAACACTTTCGATGATATCAAGAAATACCTGTCAAGAATTATAACTTAATCCAGTATATATAAATTGAAATACTTGTAGATTGCTACAGTAATAGTATAGGTGGGGAGAGGCTACCTCATTCTTCTTATAGACAAGACCTTCCCTTCGCCAACCAACAGCACCAGTTACTTGCAAAGTAGCATTCGGAACTGGTTTGTCTGCAGGCTGTTTTTTGTTGGCAAGGCAAAAGAAGTCAGGATAGTTGATGGACCACAGTGGAACACAACAGAGAGAAAGGAGAGGAGAGGATAATTGTAGAGGAAATGGGAGAATTCTAGTGAGACACACATTGAGAGAAGTTTCAACGATTGTAAATACAATAGAGGAAATTTGAGAAATTCTAGTGAGAGACACACTGAGAGAAGTTTCAATAATTGTAAATATAATAGTTAATGCCTGACTCGTTCAAAAACAGTAGTCTTATATGTATGTAAAATTGCTCTAACCTTAGTCCTTGGAGACTAATAGTAATATAAAAGAAAATAAATTAAGAATGTGTTTGATGAATATTATTTTGGAAGAATGTATTTTGAAATAATAAATTGATGTAGAATGTGTGGTTGAAAAAAAAGGAAAAATTATTGATATGATGAAAAATGTTATTTTTTTGAAAAATGTGTGGTTAAAAATGAGTTGAAGAATGAGAGGAAAATTTTAATGTGGATCAGTTGTCAATTGAAATTTGCAACTCAAGCACGGGGAGCATCTTACTTAATTTTAATAATTAGGTTGTAATTTTAAAATCAACTTCCTAATTAATTAGTTCAATAATTTAACCATTATAAATCATTTTGGGCTTTCTCAAACGCTGCCATAAACTTGTTTGACGCTGGTTTTTATAAAGTGATGGTGTGTTTGAGCCACCTTAACCCCTATTTGTCATCCATTTTATCAAACGTTATTTGTTACAGTAAATAATCTCCATCACATATTCACTCAATAAAATATTCTACACACAAACATATAACATTACTTTAATTTTCAACAACACATTCTCCAAAAAATACTATTCATTACTCTATTTTCTCCCATTAATAGGAGACAAATACACCCTTATTTTGGAAGAATGTGTTCTGTAACAGTAGATTGATGTAAAATATGTGGTTGAAAAAAAATGAAAAATTATTAATGTGATGGAAAATATTATTTTATTGAAGAATGTGTGGTTGAAAATGAGTAGAAAAATGAATATGAAAATCTTATGTGTACCAAACAAGAGTTAAATATAATCTAGTTTTAAGTAATGTTATTTGCAGTCGCTTATTATCAAGTCGTCATATGTGACATGCACGTGACATGTAGTGATTTGATGTATTAGGCAATAAAAAACTATAACATTAATATATCAAAACACTAATCGTCATATGTAAGTAACGTAAGGTAATTACAGTATTGAGCGATTGCAAATATCATTATTTTATTTTTAATTTTTTTTGGATATGCGAGATTTAAAAATGAGGAAAAGTTGTGGATT
>CAIGRF010158129.1:2442-14087 GCA_903798235.1 Fraxinus ornus
ATATATATATATATATATCAACTACTTGGTATGTCTAGTACTCACTTTATGTGTAACAAGTTAAAAATAAATGGGTGGGATTGTGTTTAGTCGTGATGAAATAAAATTTCTCGAATATTTAGTTATTTGATACTACTCTTGGACAAATTTAATATTTTTTAGCTAAGTTTGTGGACATTAATCCAGTTTATTAACGCGTTAAGAGTCAAGTTTGTTGCATGTAAGAACCTCTCCAATAGTCTTTTTGTTATTTTTGAAGAACATATCATACATAATAGAAAACATTTTTAAATTTAAACAATAAGATTTTCGATACACCCAAAAAAGCTCTATATTTTACTTTTTCAAAATGTATTTATTATTTTTCCACTTTTTTAATTAACATATATTCTTTTAGATGTCAATGGCCAATAAATTCGAAGATAATAATCTAATAAACGAATAATCGAAATTTGCTTTTCATTAAATGCAACCATTCTATTCATAAATAACATCTTATGTATGATATAGAACATGTTTAAATTTAGATAATTAATTTTTTTTTTTTGTACACTCCAACAATACTTTTTATTTTGAAATCGAACCTATTCGGTTCTTCGATCCACTGCCGCTGACAAGAGTGAGTAGCAAACTTTACCCGTCGAAAATGACTTGGCATACATGTCGATAAGGACTGGGGCCCACTACTATACTTCATCAGTACATAAAAAAATGGTTGTAGGTAATATGAGCTTTCCCACCGGCGGATCTAGCACCCGGCGAGCCCCGACGACCGTCCGTGTTGGATCCACCGGGAACAGTTTTTTTAGTTGACAATAAATAAACTTTTTAGATTATATACATAGTAATTTGTTTTATTTTTAAACATTTCTTGTAGCTCAGTTGGTTAGATCTTGTATATTCATATGTGAAGTCTCACTTTCGAGTCCCTTTCCCACCAATTTTATTGTGAAATATTTTTAATTCTACAATTTTTACCAAAATAAAATGGGAGAAGGAGGAGATTCGAACCCGACTCCTTTGGATATCGTAAGTTTGACCATTGTGGCACTCATTGAATTTGATATTACATTTACTAGAATAATATATGTTACATTTTAGCGATTTTAATGCAATTGTAAAAAATGGAACCCTTGCTCTTCATTTGATTTATACAAAATTTGATCACGATATCATTTGATGAATATTGCTAATTTTTACAACATAATTATATATGTTCAGTTTGAACAAAATAATTGTTATATTTAAATTTTAGACTTTGTTTGATTCCTTTTTTTTCGAAATACATTTTTCTTTCTTCTTTCAACCGCACATTTTTCAATAAAATAATATTACAAGCAAATAAAAAAACTTCCTTATCTTCAACCACACATTCTCTATCAAATCACTATTCCAAAATGTATTTTTTTTGCAAAAAAAAAAAAAAATGACCATCAAACGGGGCTCTTAATATTTTATTGCTGACAACGGTCGACGATCCACGACCGTCCATGCTGACTCAAAATCTTGGGTCCGCCACCAAGCCTTCCCCAATTAACCTTAATTGGCCACATAGTCTTTAGCTTTCCATCTAGATCGTACTCTGAGCACCATCTTCTCCACGATGGCCACTCTTAATGAGGCTCGTCTTTTCTTCTGCGATATATTGTCTAGCTCCATTAAGGTTATGGATTAAATCATATTTTCTAACGAAAATCAGGCTGTTTAGCACTCAAATAGCTAGAAACCATCCATTATGGAGTCCAATGCTGCAAAATGGAATGGAGACAAAATGCAATAAAAAAAGGTTTAGTGTCCCAGGCACGAGAGGATTGTGGTAGGTTGATAACTAGATTAAAGCTTTGTTGGAAAGATTTGTCACGTGAAGTTAGGAAGAATTGCAGTCGAGGTCCCAAACATTCAAATTGTTGCAAATAATATTTGAACATTTCATTTTTCTACTCATTTTCTCAAACATTTTATTTCGATTTAGTGATGGCAAAAAACTTGTCCCACCCGGCAAGGCCCTACCCCGGATGGGACGAAAAAAAACCTGCCCCGATGGGTTGGCGGGGCGGGGCGGGCAGGGATCGCCGCCCCGTCTTGGGTTGGGTGGGGGTGGAGATGCCCTGCCCCATGAAGAATAAAAAAATGGACAAAGAAGTGAAATTTAGTTACAATGTAATTCTACTTGAAAATGTTTAATTTTGGACATTGTTTGTTTCCACTGCTTGCTTTGGATTTTAAATTTTTGAAAAAAAAAAAGGCAGGCCCGTGCTCCGAACCCGCCCGCTACCATCTCTATTTCAATTGTAGTTGGAGTAATTTGACAATTAGTCAACCCAAAAAAATCAATTTGACAACATTTTGATTAATTTTAAAAAGACAAAATTATAATTTTATATTTCTCCAACAAAATAATAAAACAAAAAACCCAAAAAAAAAAAAAAGAAGAAGAAGAAAAGAAAGAAAGAAAGCAAGCAAGAAAAGAATTTGGAAAAGGTTCATCTTCTCCCGCACTCCCAACCTTAAATCCAACCAAACCAAATCACTCCAATAGTGTCAACGACCACCACCCACCCACCTAGACCCTCCAATGTCGTGTATAAGACGACGATGGATCCATTTAATCGTTCCATTTTTATAACTCCTTTTTAAGTCCTTTTGGATCCATATTCAAGTTTCCCAAAATCAGCAAATTCCAGTATAATTTCAAAATGATTCAGGCTAAGATCTATATATTTATGGCCTAATCGAGTCGGGCAAAGCGAAGGTGGGTTTTGCAATTGTGTCTGTCTAAAGATATTTTTCGCAATTGTGGAATTATGGGTTTAGTTTAATTGTTTCATGGGATTGTAGGGAAACTAAGATACTAAAAATGCTTGGAGGGAAACATATGGAGCTAGATATGGTGAAGGTGCTGGGAAGATCTACATTTGACGACATCTCATTGAAATTTTCGGGTGACCTTTGTTATCTTGGTGGCGAGGTGTGTAGTTGTCTTTCTTGTTTATTTACCATTTTGCTTAAATCCTTGAAAATGATGGAGTTGTACGATGATGGTGACACGTAGTTATAGGTTTGGTTTGATTGGGAGGGACAGCGTTGTGGATTGCTTGTAGTGGCGCTAGTGACGTTTGAGGTACGACATGTGGGTGGTGGTCGCTCGACACGATGGTGGTGGGTGGATTGTGGTATGGTTTGTGATTACGCCCAAAGTATAATGCAGTAGTTGTAGCACAGATTTGGAGTGTCGATTCCACATGGAGATAGAAATTTAACTCAAAGGATCAAGTCTCAAGGTTCTTCTTGCAAATTGTGTGAATTTAGTTGTTTATCGCATTAAATTGGATTCAAATAACAATGTCAAAATAATGAAGCGTCGAGATTTCCTCGATTGGTTTGGATCAATCAACGTTAATCACCCATTCATACTATTTAATTAAAGATCTTTATCCTAATACTCAAATCGGAAAATTTGGCGTACAATACTCGATCAATTCTATGGTAATTCCAAAACATAGATTCCCTATAGCATAATTTCACATCATTCATTAGATCCAAAGAGCGACTATATATATCAACATATAGCAGTAATTAAATCACACCAATGAAACAATCGAAATTGAAACTCAACGATTATTTCAATTAATCAACGGAAAAAGAAAGACTAGATCCATAACGAATTTAATAAAGGATAAACCAATTTCAAAACAAGATAATTGAAAGGAAATCTAAAATCTAGAATTGTTTAATCAATAAAAACACATTACATGGGTGACGGAACAATGAATTCTCCAAAACCAACCGAGTTCCTTCCAAGCTTCACCAATGGATTTACTTCTCCATGAGGGTCTTGAGTCAAAAAGGAGAATAATGGTGTATGGGGGCGTTCTCTGGTTTTCTAGGACATTTTTAGGGCTTAAAAATTGAGAAAGAAGTTGTTTCCATAAGCAACTTGCTAAAGATTGACGAGTTAATACCTTTACATATAAAGATTGCTAAAGATTAATGAGTTAATACCTTTACATATAAATGTATAATGTCTAATCGTCTTGACTTGTCGTTCTTTATACTTGTATCTTGATTTGCATCTTTTGCGAGTCTTTAAGTTCCAATTCGATCGTCGCATACAAATCGCTATCGTCTCGAATGATTTGACTTGAATGCTTAACTTTCACTTTGTTCTTCATTTATTGTCCGATTTATAATTTTGATAGCTTTGAAAGCTTAATTACTTAAATTCAAATGTTAGTAAATAAAATGGCTTGTTTGTTATAATAAAAACATTAAGGTTATAATCAACCATAGGTCAACACCTACTTGGGATCAAAACAGTCAATGCACAAGGTTGTAATGAATATCAAGTTGGGCTATATGAAAAGATGATATCAGGACTCAAAACTTCCAAGCACATAGCTAAATATCTTATCACACGTTTCAATACATCACACCTTTCAATCAACACATTCATCAATATTTCAAGATATATATATATATCTATATATATATGTTTTTTTATTTCTTTTTTTTCCATTTTTTTCGATTTTTTTTTTTTTTGGCTACCTTACTTGAGCACATATCAACTTTTGTCGATTTCCTCGCTTCAATTCTTCACAAATAAACATCCAATATCTACTACACACTTGGAAGTAAAAAGATGAAAAAATATACGCAAAAGTTGTACTCCAATGTGGAGAAGTATGGATAATATAAGTGCATAAAGAAAATGTTATATATGTGTATGGCTCAAAGTGACTACTAGAGGTATTGAAAAGAAAGGTTGAAGACTCAAATGTGAGTCCTAAATTGACTTTCATCATTTCCCAAGTAATCCACCATCTTACCACAAACCATATAGTATTATTCTCAAAAGAGTTTACAATTCACAAGACCAATGTGCGTTTATTGCCATTTTTTTTTATATATATAGTGGCTCTCAATCTTCACCAAATCTCTCACAAGAAAACTTCAGCAAGAGATTCCTCTAACTACATATGTTAAACTACCATCTTACCACAATGCTTGTATGCTCAGAAAGAATACAGCAGTTGTCTCAACATCTAGACTTTCATAACAAAATTAACTCCTAGTGACATATGTTGTCATTCAAGAGCATGAACATGCAGCAAATTAGAGACTCAAACAAAAAATTTTCTCAACTTCACATGCAATTCAACAAAAATCCAAATTTTCACATGCAATTAAATGAAAATCCAAATTGACCCTTTCCCCAACTAGATTTTTGTATTGTCCTCAATGCATCAACATGAATACGAAATAGAGAAGGAAAGATATCATCTGAATACAGAAGTGAGTCAACATAAGCTCGAAAAACAGATAACGTGAAAGTTCTCAATGTGATAAAACTTGGGAATGGAGAGAAATCTAAAAAAAAATGAACTACCTACCTAAAGAGAAATATAAAAACTAGTATACAGAAAAGTAAGGTGAAAGGCATACCTGAAAGATTTCAAGGGTGATAAACTGGGTCTGCAAGAGGAATTTCTTCTACTTCAGGTACCTGTTGCCCATAGAGTATCTTGAGACGCTGTCCAATCACCTTAAACATCCTACCGTCATTAGGGTCTTCAATTTCAATTGCCCCATTGTCAAAAACATGTTTCACTACAAAGGGACCAGTCCACCTAGAACGAAGTTTACCTGGGTGCTTATGAAGTCTAGAATCATACAAATATACATTTTGATTTAGTTCAAAGGTTCTTCTCAAAATGTTTTCATCATGAAAGGCTTTCATTTTGACTTGTAGATTCTAGAACTCTCATAAGCATCATTCTTTAATTCCTCAAGCTCAGTCAGTTGATTTTCTAAGCTTACCTCCCTCATCTAGGTCAAAATTAAAGTGTTTAATAGCCCGATAGGCTCGATGCTCAAGCTCTAGAGGTAGAAGACAAGGTTTTCCAAAGATGAGTCTATATGGGGACATGCCTAAAGGTGTCTTAAAAGCTGTACGGTAAGCCCAAAGTGCATTATTTAATCTTAAAGACCAATCTTTACGATTAGAGTTCACCGTTTTTTCCAAAATTTGTTTGATCTCCTATTAGCCAGTTCCACTTGTCCATTAGTTTGGGGGTGGTAAGTAGTTGAAATTTTATGAACAACCCCATACTTTTTCATTTATGCTTCAAATGAATGGTTGCAAAAGTGTGTGCCTCTATCACTAATTATCACACATGGTGTGCCAAAGCGAGACAAAATGCTTTCCTTAAGGAATTTTACAACTGATTTATTGTCATTAGCCCTACAAGCTGCTACCTTTACGCACTTAGACATGTAATCCATCGCTATAATGGTATATAGATAGCCAAATGAGGGTGAAAAGGGTCTCATAAAGTCAATACCCCAACAATAAAAAATTTCTATTACCAAAATGGGGTTTAAAGGCATCATATTACGTCGGGACATATGACCAAGCTTTTGGAACCTCTCACAAGCTCTATCGTGAACATTAGTGTCATTAAACAAAGTGGGCTAGTAAAAACCACGTTGCAAGATTTTTGCAGCAGTCTTTTTTATAGAAAAGTGGCCTCCAAATGATTGGACATGACAGAAATTGAGTACGCTAGGTATCTCCTCATCTGGGACACAACATCTCAAAATCTGATCAGGGCAGTATTTAAATAGATAAGGTCATCCCAATAAAAATTACATACCTCAACTAGGAACTTTCTCTTATCCTGCGTACTCCACTCTCGTGGAATTTCACCTGGAACCAAATAATTTACAATATGAGCAAACCATGGTAGAGAAGAAACAGAAAAATAAACTCTCATCTGGGAATTATTCTCTGATAGGCAAGGATGTTGTGTGTCTTCAAAGGTTAGCCTTGACAAACGGTCCGCTACAACATTCGCCAACCCTTTCTTATCCTTAATAGTGATATCGAACTCCTACAACAGCAAAATTCAACGTATTAATCATGACTTAGCATCCTTCTTGGTAAGAAGGTACTTAAGGGCTGCATGATCTATGAAAATTATAATGGGAGAGCCAATCAAATAAGATCAAAACTTATCAAGTGCAAAGACTACAGCTAATAACTCCTTTTCAGTCGTGGAATAGTTCATTTGAGCACTATTTAGAGTTCTACTAGCATAGTAGATTACAAAAGGCTTACCTTCTCTTTGTTGTCCAAGTACAACACCTACCACATAATCACTAGCATCACAATAATTTCAAATGGTAATGTCCAATCAGGTGGTTACATGATGGGTACTGAGGTTAGTTTCTTGACACTCAATGGTCCAATCAAAAGTCACATCTTTACCGAGAAGGTTACACAATGGTCTAGCTATAGATGAAAAATTCTGTATGAACCTCCTATAAAAACCTGCATGACCTAGCAATGATCTGATATCTTTCACTGTCTTAGGTGTAGGCAATTTAGAGATTAGTTCAATTTTAAATTTTTCAACCTCTATTCCCTTAGAAGAAATTACATGCCCTAAGACAATTCCCGAATGTACCATGAAATGACACTTTTCCCAATTCAATACTAAACCATTTTCCTCACATCGGGTTCGAACTCGTTTCAAATTTAATAGACATGCATCAAATAAAGTTCCAAAAATAGATAGATTATCCATAAAAAACTTCCGTGCAACTCTCTACCATGTCACTAAACATGTTGGTCATGCATATTTGAAAGGTGGCAGGGGCGTTACAAAGCCCAAATGGCATCCTACGAAATGCAAAAGTACCAAATGGGCAAGTAAATGTGGTTTTATCATGGTCTTCTAAGACAATTTCAATTTGGTAATAATTAGAATAGCCGTCCAAAAAACAATAAAAAGGATGGCCAGGATGGCCAGCCACACACTCTAGATTTGGTCCAGAAAGGGAAGAGGAAAGTGGTCCTTGTGAGTGGCAGCATTTAACATCCTATAGTCTATGCACATGCGCCATCCAGTTACTGTTTTTGTGGGGACCATTTCACCTAGTTCATTTTCACCAGTGTGACTCCTGACTTCTTAGGAACTACTTGCGTAGGACTAACCCATTTACTATTGACGATAGGATACATGATTCCTGCATCTAACAATTTTAGCACTTCATTTTTCACTACTTCTTTCATTGTGGGTTTTAGTCTACGTTGGGGATCTCTTCTAGAGATAGTTCCTTCCTCTAGATAAATCCTATGTGAGCAAATTAAAGGGCTAATACCCTTAACGTCAACTATAGTCCATCCTAATGCAGATTTGTGCTCATTCAAAACATGTAAAAGTTACTTACATTGTAATGCATCCAATTCTGAAGATATAATAACAGGAAAGGTGTCACATGGTCTAAGAAACTCATGTTTCAATCCTTGAGGCAGCGGTTTCAACTCTGGTTTAGGACTCTCAATACTTGATGGTTGCTGTCCTCTACTCCATTCTGGCAGCTCTTCAAACTTTGGCACCCATGGTGATGCTCTATAATCCTGCATTTTTGCAAAAACAGCACAAATATTAGTATACTCTTGATCATCAACAGCATATGGAATTTCAGAGTCTACGAGGAATGAGTTCAAGAGATCAAAATCAGTAGTTGTGGGTGTCTCCTCTCGAATGAGTGCATCAATAATAAATGTTTGATGACACTCATCATCCTCCTATGGTTGTTTAGTAACGTGAAAAATATTGACTTCTAAAGTCATATTCCCAAAAGATAGCTTCATTAGACCATTCCTGTAATTAATAGGAAAATTAACAGTGGCAAGAATGGGTCTACCAAGAATTATGGGGATTTTAGAGTTAATATTCACATCAACCTTCAAATCTAGTACAAAGAAATCGACGGGGTAATAGAATTTATCAATTTGAACTAACACAACTTTGACTACTCCCTTAGGCCTAACAGTGGACCGATCAGCTAATTGAAAGACTATAGATGTAGGTTTTATCTCACTTAAGCCTAACAATGAGTAGATAGCATACGGCATGAGGTTAACACTAGCTCCTAAGTCAAGAAGGGTTTGTGCAAACTCATGAATCCCAATTATACAAGAAATAGTGGGACAATCCGGATCCTTATTCTTTGGTGGGGCCCTTTGTTCAATTACAGCAGTTACCTACTCAGTTAAGAAAGCGGCTTTCTTAACATGGTGCTTTCTCTTCACAGTGCATAAGTTCTTAAGAACTTTAGCATATATGGGGACCCGGGCAATCACATGCAGAAGGGGTAGATTGATTTTCACCTGTTTAAGGTGTTCCAAAATTTCATTGTGTTGTTCGGTGGCTTTCAAAGTAGGCTTGAGAGCTTGAGGGAAGGTACTCTAGTTGGGATCTCCACTACTTCTTCACTAGGTCTATCCTCTTTCGAATTGCTAGAATTTCTCTCCTCATCTCTAGGCTTGTCGGTTGGTTCTATAGTATTTTCGGACCTAGTGGTTATGGCAGTTACTTTCTTAAGGTTATTTTCTTCTGAGCCTGAAGTTTGTGTCATGTGTTGTCCTTTAGGATTTGGTTGGGCGTGAGCTGGAAATTTCCCACGCTCCTCTATAGTTAAAGTATTGGTCAGTTTGGACATGTAGGCTTTCATCTCTTTGCTTTCCTCAACAATCTGGGTAATCATAGTTTCAAGTTTGTGATTGGTTTTACCCTGTGCCTCTATAAAAGCATGCAATGTCTCCTCTAAGGAGCTCCTAGAAGATGTAGGTTGATATGAGGTTGTAGTGTATGTTCTATTTTGTTGGGCTTGTTGTTGATTATCAGATATCCAGCTAAAATTAGGATGATTCCGACACCCTTTATTGTAGGTTTCACAGAAAGGGGCATAAGGCTTTTGGTATATGTGATGGACGATCAGTTCTACCATACACAAAATAATTTTCACTTGACTCAACACGGGATACATTCTGTATAGGTTTCGGGCCTTTAACACGTAGGGTTTCAAGTTCTTTAGTTAAGGCTTCTACCTTTGCTCTAGGGCTATCCTCCTCCCTAAGATGATAGATACATGTGCTAGTCAGGTTACTTGTGAGTCGTGACCTATTAGTACTCTCAGTGGCACTATGTCCAGTTCAAGTATGGGCTTTTTCAGCTAAGTCATCTAAGTACTCTATAGCCTCATTTGGATATTTTTGTAGAAAATTTCCATTACACATCATTTCAACAAATTAACACTCCATAGGTGTTAATCCCTCATAGAAATAGTTCACAATGCGCCAACTCTCATAACCGTGGTGTGGACACAAAGCTTGCAACTCTTTGTACGTTTCTCATGTCTGGTATAGGGTTTCACTGTCTTTTTGGGCAAATGAGTTGATATGTCTCTTCAAGGTATTAGTCTTATGATGTGGGAAATATTTACTAAAAAAAGCCTGAGTCATTTCAGCCCAAGTTCCAATCCAACGTGGTTTCAATGAATACAACAAGATTTTCGCCCTTTCTTTAAGAGAAAATGGGAAGTAATTAAGTCTGATTGCATCCATCGTACCATGTTGATCAAGGAAGGTTGCTACCACCTCTTCAGATTTCCTAATATACACATATAGGTTTTCATTTTCAAGTCTATGGAAATTGGGAAGAAGTTGAATCATTCCCAGTTTAAGGTCCATGTGTTTCATATTGTGTGGAAATATAAGACATGATGGTGTAGATGTGTGTGTGGGTGGAGATAATCGTGTAAAGTCCTGTAAGGTGTATCAACATGTTCGCTTTCACTCATTGTGTTGTGTGATCTGATGTTCGTGCTAACAGATGAGTATCAAAAATATGGTTAGGAAGAGATTCAAACACTGGAAAAAGTCTTGCAGTGAATTGTCCTTGCTCATCTCGATTCCAGTTCATAAACACAAACAAAGAAAGGAAATATCTGAAAAAATAATAAATAACAATGAATAAAATAAACTACCAAAAAAAAATGAAAGAAAAAAGGAACAAAGCCACCTTTTTGCTAGAAAATCCTTCAGTTTATTGTACCGTCCCCCCGGCAACGGCGCCAAAATTTGATTATGCCAAAAGTATAATGCGATAGTTGTAGATCTTTATCCTAATACTCTAATCGAAAAATTTGGCATACAATACTCGATCAATTCTATGGTAATTCCAAAATATAGATTCCCTATAACATAATTTCACATCATTCATTGAAATTAGATCCGAAGAGTGATCCGAAGAGTGACTATATATATCAACATATAGAAGTAATTAAAGAACACCAATGAAACAATCAAAATTGAAACTCAACGATTATTTCAATTAATTAATGGAAAAAGCGAGACTAGATCCATAACGAATTTAATAAAGGATAAGCCAATTTCAAAACAAGATAATTGAAAGGAAACTTGAATTCTAGAATTGTTTAATCAATAAAAACACATTACATGGGTAACGGAACGATGAATTCTCCCAAACCAACCGAGTTCCTTCCAAACTTCACCAATGGATTTAGTTCTCCATGAGGTTCTTGAGTAAAAAAAAAAAGAGAATAATAGTGTATGGGGGCGTTCTATGGTTTTCTGGGACGTTTTTAGGGCTTAAAAATCGAGAAAAAAGTTGTTTCCATAAGACTTCGACATAAATTAGGAAACTAGAAATTTTTCCCCGATTTGGCCTGGGCGGGTGTAACACCCCGACCCGCATGGATTGAAATGTCACTAGATTAACTTTACTTTACCCGTAGACCGTATACTTAATAAAATAATTAACTATACTTTTAGC
>CAIGRF010158142.1:8945-23912 GCA_903798235.1 Fraxinus ornus
GACCAAATGGGATGTGTTTGAATCTTTCTGTGTTTCAAATTGCAATTCAGTGGCCTTGCAATTAGTTGGATATTATGTACTCAATTCACTAGTGACTACATACCTTGGACAGATAATTGCATCTGAAAACCAGCCAGTTCAGTGGACAACTCCACTTGGACTACCTGTTGTCCAACCTTACCGGAAAGTAGGAAGGCATCTGGTAAGTGTTACTGAAATTAGGAAAATGTCATTTACTCCTTTTTAACATTTATTATGGAGTCAAAACCATAATTTTCGTGTCATTGATTTTTGTGGTCTTCTTATGATGTGCAGGTTAAGACTTCTCTTCAGGTTTTGACACTGCAGCGTGAAACAGATAAGGTGGCTTGATAACCTCTCATTGTTTTTGTTTTTTATTGTCTATGAACCTGTGAGTGTAGCTACTATGTTGTTTATCAAGATCATATATTTAAGGAATGCCTCAGAAGGAAATCTTGTCTTGCACGAATACAATACATTGGCTTTTACATCTTCAGAAAGTCAATCGAATGAGACTGCAACTTTGCTTTACATTTTAGGGCACTTTACCATCCAACTTCAGCTTAAAATTAACCTTGGAAATGTTTGAGCTAATTAACTTCTTAAAAGCTCAAACATGTTTGACAATCTTAAAGTAACTTTTAAGCTTAGCCAAACATGATCTATTATATTATTGTATTAGTCGCTGAGCACAAAACTATTGTGCATCTGATGAATGTGGGCTGATTTTATCTCTTGATTGTTATGCCACTTCTTGCAATTTTCTGAACCCATATTAAAAAAATTTACTATTGTTTATTTATTTCAGATAATGGTCAAGAGGCAGAGGACAGCTTTTCCACCAAATTTTGTTCATTCCCTGGATGGTTCACATATGATGATGACTGCAGTTGCATGCAAAAAAGCAGGCTTGAATTTTGCAGGTTTCTGTCATATTCTATATGTTGATATCCTCCATTTCCGATCTTTGACCTGCAAATTACCTTACGTTCTACATTTGATTACAGGAGTTCATGATTCATACTGGACACATGCATGTGATGTGGATAAAATGAACAGGATATTGAGAGATAAGTTCGTTGAACTATACGAAACACCCATTCTAGAGAATGTAGGTATCTGGACATCCTCCACTTTTGAATTGCCTCATTTCACTGGAAAAGAACTTTCAATAGTCTATATAGGAAAGCATTATGTCAAATCAAATCAACTTTAAATGGTAAAGATGCCATAAGAAGGGAAACCTTTGAATTGGGGCTATTTGAGCATGTTTGGCTTTGCTTAAAAAACAAATGAAAAGCCAAATATTGGATTCTTTTGTTGCATGTAAGCAAAGCCAAAAATGCTCTTAATGAGCGCACTTGGTGCTGGGAGAAAAAAATGTTGTCAAATATCTGTTGGTTCTGGAAACAAGTATCTACTCAGCAAAATACCATCCAAGCATATAACTTAATTCATATCAAAATAAGCCTAAAGTTGAAACCTTATGAAATCCTTGCAAATTAGATGGTGAAATTTATATATCAACTTTGTGACCAAAAGCTTGCACCCATCATTATTTGCATGGCATATGTTCCAAGTAACAATACAATGAATTAAATGTTAATAGCATTTACTAGTTCCTACTTTATTTCCAGTGCACTACCCATCCATGAAGTAGAAGATTTATTTGACATCTAATTTGTACTGTCTTTCATTTGAACAGTTGTTGAAGAGTTTTGAAGAGTCCTTCCCTTCATTGTCTTTCCCTCCCTTGCCAGAACGGGGGGACTTCGATCTGAGAGATGTTTTGGAGTCTCCCTATTTCTTCAACTAAATGAACTCGAGGTGTTTGTTGGCCTGTAGATGATATATGCGAACATGCTTCCATTAGCCTCCAATGAACGAAAATGGCAACAAATTGGCTTCATCCTTTCGTTGATCAAGGTTGTATGTACATAATGCTAACAAATCTTTCTGTTCATCATCTTTAAACCCTGGAGTTTCTTGTACAGTCATCAAAGAGATTCTACATCAAAGGTACTGCAGAATCTTCTCATACCTTGTAGTATGAGGTAGACAATACCAGATCCATTTTGTTTGGAGGAAGTTTGAGGATACACGATACTTGTTCTGTCAAGATTTCGAGCTTTGCCATTAAGTGGATGGATATTTATGTGATATTATTTAGCTGAACGAGTATTTGCCATAATGTTCTTGTTCAGGGGATCAACATTTGTATATTCTTTTACTTGTAATGACAAATTTAAAGTTGGATTAGAATATCAAAAAAAAAAAAAGGTTCGAAATATATTATTTGTAGCTTGAGTCGTGACATGTATTAACCTGTTTTCAAATAATCCATCGGTCAAGGCTCGGATTTGTATTTGTACCATTTTAGAGCTTCAGCCCTTGCAGATGTTCAGATTTTGGAAGAAATCAAAGACAAGGGAATGTTCAAAATATGTTATGTTCAAAATATGTTATTTGTTGCTTGAGTTTGACGTGTATTAAACTGTTTTTGTGCGTGTTAAGCTTAAACTTTTAAAACAAAGTGGTTTAGTTTAACAACATTAATCAAGGAAATTGAATGGACCTTGTTTGGCAGTGGATTAAAGACAAAGTGGTTTTTAACAACATTAATCAAGGAAATTGAATGGACCTTGTTTGGCAGTGGATTAAAAATCCAAGTCAAACCTTGTTTGGCAGTGGATTAAAAATCCAAGTCAAAACCAAAAATTAACTTTAATCACACATGTTACGGGACTCACAGTTTTTTAATAATGTATTTCATTAATTTTTTATCAAAATTTACTAAAAATCAGACTAGCAGTGGCAAAAAGACTTGAGTTTCATTTAAATACAGGTAAAAACATGGCTTTCATGTCAAGTGATCAGGGTAATTTCAAGTCTGACGATAGAATGTACCACTCAGTTGCAAACACAAGGCTGTCAGAAGAGCAAAAGAAAAGGCTGAGCGAGAAACAGATAATCAGTCCAGCATATCCTTTATCTATGAACTAATAACCAGTCAGTTATTTCAACGAGTGATGATTAGCATTTACACAAATGGAACAGCACATTGAGAGCAGTTCCTTTTACACGCAATGTTGCTATACGATTCAGTAATAAAATGCACAACTCTCGGTCTGCATAGCATTTTTCACTTTTTTTCCCTGAGAAGATGTGTGATCAAGTAAGCACCTGTAAAATTAGTAACCAAAACGATCGTTCAATGAGGTATGCCCATCACCTGATTGACCTGGAAAAGCAAGTGGAACAAAACTTAGAATACATAGTCAAAACACATGTATCCACAAATTAAGCACCCCATCAGTGAAGTGAGGTGTGATTTTTTACCTTCAGGTGGCATCCAAGAATCGTAGTCGGGTTCATCATTGAGAAATGATGGTCTCTCGGGACCCACCATTCTTTTAGGCTTTTTATGATCCTTCCTGACTTGACTCTCAAGTGGCACATCTTCATTGATGGGTCTTGAATGTTTCAATAATAAAGCCACGGCTTCTTCTGCTATAATCTCAGCCCTAATCGGCTGTTCAGAATCTTCAACTTCACTAACCTTGGATTTCTCATCTTGTTTTCTCTTCCTTATTATTAAACCAGGGGCGGCATCTTCAATTCCCGAGTTAACCTGAGCAGAATCTGGATTTTTCAGAATAGTCTTTCTATCTTTGTAGTCAACAAACTGAAAATTCTCTTGTGTGTCTACTGTTACTTCCTGTGCGATTTCTTGCTTTCTTCTGTCATCTACGGCACCAAGCCACTGGGGCATAGCAACACTATATTTAGCAGCACCATTGTCGGTTGGATCCGTATTAACAGTAGTTTCACTTTTTGCTTCATTAGTAACTAACTCTGACTCTTCAGACTTCTTGCCAGATTCTGGTACATCTCTAATACCCATTTCCGGACTGGATCTATCCAACGAACATTCTGCTCCCGATCTTTTATTCTTTCCGAATAAGGGGGGTTTGCGTGAATCTGAAGCAGTTGAAACAGGGCTTTTGCTCACAATAGGTTTTGGCTCCTTTGCTTCCAATACCCTTTTCCTAGCAGCTTCTCCTGTAGGATCGGCAATCTTCAGCAAGTAGAGGATCCTATCCAGCTCTGATTGGAGAACTGACAACTCCTTTCTAATCTTCTCTTTATTATCAAGAACTGAAATCAAAAGAGAAAACCAACTTCTCAGGAAAATGCTTGATGGCATGTTAGTTACCACCAAAAATTATGAATGCAGAAGATGGATAGATCAAACCACCACAGAGGCTCCCTCTGATGATCAAAATTTTCGATTGTTTAGGCCAGTTCAAATTCCAGACAAGGATGATAAATCTTCTTTTTAGGATATTAAAAATATATTTCATGGGAACTTTTTTCCTGTATTTTCCTACAAAATGATGGAGCCTAGCCATTCAAAAGAGAAGAGGACCCTTATTTATCAGAGCACATTATGAGGGTAATAACATGAATATCGAATGCTTGTTGAGTGTTAAAGAGGTGCCAATTTTCCTTGGATGTTAAGGCATGCATCAGTGCACCGAATTAACTAGTTCAGTTTTCAAAAAATACAAAATAAAACTTAAAATAGAAAAATAGATCACTTTTCATGAATGACAGATTTGAAAGTCAGGTGATGAAAAAATAAATAAAATTCACCCTACAAAGATTCACACCTAGCTGAGATGAAACTGCAGTCATGTATGCATCAAGAGCATCTCCAGCTTCAGCAAGCTCATTTGTCTGTGCCATTTTGTCCTCATCCAAAAGCATTTTTTCCTTTTCTTCCATCTCCTTAACAATCGCATCCTTCTTATCAAGAAGAGAATTGGCAGTTTCTATTGATTGGTTTTCACCACTTCTACGTTTGGAGGGTTTCTGTGTCCGATCATAGAACTCATCATCATCACTGTTAAGTTGAAAACAAGTAGGAAGCAATGCATCAATTCGACAGATAACAAGGTTCAGATATCAGCTTTAAGTGAACCATAAACCATATAGATGAGTAATTGAACAGAAAAACCACTGCTTTCCTGCAATTTATGCAGTTCGCATCAACCGTAATAAGAAGGTGACGCTTATTGGTACTCAAATTCTTCTACTTGAACAATAATTATCTTTAAGACTAGCTTAACTCAAACAGTATCTCTCTTTGGAAGTACCTCATATAGTCGTCGTCCTCATCTTCCATTGCTCCCTTTTTCTTACCATGGAACGTCCTTCCTGCTCTTGCACCTATACTTTCCTGGATACTTTCATTTAAAGTCTCTTCCAAATTTTCAAGTTCTTCCACAATCTAAGAAAAAATTGAGCACTTGAATTACCAAAAAGACTCGATTTAAAAATGTAATTTAAATTATAAGCAGCAAGGACTGCAAAACATGTTTTATTCACTTGCTAAGGAAAAACAAACTTATTTTTTTGAAATGTGTAGAGAATGAGCCACTTACGTTTCAACATAGAACATAGAGTTGGAGGAGTTAAAAGAAGATGAAAGGGATAAAGGGTAAAGCTGAAGAAGAACTCCTTTTTCTATGCCTTTTCAATTTATACTAGTCATAGTTGAATGTACATAGCACATTATTCTGAAATGTTTTATAGGTGCTATAAAAATAATATTGTAAGATGTGAGAATATAAAAAATAATTAATACAAATTGTTTATATGGAATGCAATTTTGATTCAAATGAAATAGAAATCAGCGTATGAAAACAACTTAAATAGTTGAGGAAGTCAAATAGAACAGTCCCTCCATTTACCCTTTTGATATGAACTGAACATTCAACAAATACCATCATTTTTCATAATAGTTTAATAATTGAATATATCAATTGAAATTATTTATATAGATATTTATTATTTCTCCACATTTACATTTTCTGTATCTTAACATTCATTGAATAAATTAATTGAAAACAAAACCTCTACATCTTTTGTTCTATTTTTTTTTTAATGAATTTAATTTACTATCCAATCAAGTGGAATAAATTTGTCAAATGTACGTAAATTATAACTAAATAATTGACAAATAATTCATGATAATATTGTTCAAATGATTAAATTAAATAAATCAAATAAATATTGAAAAATGAAAAGGTAATGAATCTATCAAATATTGTTAATTAAATTAAATACATATTTAAAAACGAAAGTAAGTTAATAAATGTGTTAAATGTACATTTGTCATAACTAAATAGTTGACAAAATAAGTAATGATAGTATTGTTCAAATGGTTCAAAATAATTAATAAATTAAATACATATGGAAAAACAAAAAGTATGGTATTATTGAAATAATTAAAATACATATTGAAAAGCAAAAGTAAGGTGTTATTAAAATAATTGAATTATAGTAAGAATAGAACTGTCCAAAAAATTATTCTCACTTGATGTAATATTTATTTGTTCAAATGGTTCAAATGATACATATTGAAAAACAAAAGGGAAGTTATTATTAGAAATAATTAAATACAAATTGAAAAACGGAAAAAAAAGGTATTATGAAATAAATACATACATGTTTTTATGCATATACTTGCATTCATGTACGTTCCTATTTGAATTATAATATACATGTTACGATTACCTTCCAATCACCTTCAATCCTATTCAGGTTTTGCACATTGGTACCGATAAGATCAATGACAAGAAACGAAAATAGTAAAAATAAAACACTCATTATTCAAAGTATATCCAGATCTAAGCTAAAGAAGCAACGATTACACGAGATCTTGAATGGAAATACAAGAAATATAAACAACAATAAAAAGTAATGGATTTTGTTACTTGTACATCAAAATGATACATAAACGGTTACCGAAATGGTGTGGAAGGAAAATATTGGATGAAAAAAATGATTGTGTTTTAAACTGACAAATATGATAAAGTGTCACGTGACATTATGTAATCATTTATATAAATTTTGATGTACTATGTAACAAGATTCAAAAGTAATACTCATGTCCAACATGGTTGATAAAGTTTTTTGTGAAAATGGTGTAGAAGGAAGCGTAGAAGAATGAGATGAACGTACATGTCGAATTAAAGTAAACATAGTTATATATTTAATGAAATGCCCATCAATATCACTCAAGCAGAGTTTGTATCGATATAAAAAGAATTCAATAAATGCATAAATTGTTAAGAAACTAAAAATTTCTAGAAAATCCATGTGAAAAGACATAAGAACCAAGAACAACAAAATCCAAATTAAGCAACATTTCGATATAAAAATCGCTTCATAAAAATCTGTGTTAGAATTTGTCAATATTTTAACTTAAAAACGTATCAATTTAATGTACTGGACGTGTCAGGACATTGCCCTTTTGACTTGACATGCTGAAACAGTCACAGACTCACAATCCCAGAGTGAGGAAATAACATGATTTATAGAAAGATAGTCATAACTAGCAATTAATATTTCTTCCCAAGTGGTTAGGTAACAAATTTAATGTGATGATGTTTCAATTTTTGTCCCATTGGTGATCACTAAACAATTTTAAATCATATAACTATTTCCAAAACATATACTAGAGCCTACATATAAAATCTTTCGATAAGAAAACTTGAGATCAATGAGAGTAATTTTAGAAGACAAAAAAATTAGACTCTTCCCAAACGATATCATATATAACTTTTGTCAACTTTGTCTAGTTTCATAAAATGTCTAAATAGTATAAAATTTGTGCAAAAAAAAAAAAGACGCGGACTATTTTGTTTAGTTTGACGAGAAAGTGTATATAATTTGGAATTGGTTAAAGAAGAAGATGAGTAAGTTGGTAATACTTTTGAAGAGAAAATGGTATAACTGAAAGAAGTTTTAATCAATGGACATTATTTAAAAACGAAAATTAGTGGGACTTCATAAAGGTGACCACACTATACCAATGCTACTGAAAATAATAATAATTTTTGGCTCAACTTTGTATTATTTTTTTAACTTCCTTTTTACTTTTTTCTCTTTGCAGTATTTGTAAAGAAAAATATATTGTCTCCCACTAACAGAAACTCCAATGGTGGGTTAAAATATATAGAGATTTAGATCCCCATGTTGGATCTTAATTTCAAATAAATTGATAAAACCCTAGATTCAATCTATCATACATGCCAAAGGGTCTCATGTGAAATTATCAAGAATTCTATAGAAGAGAAAACATACCTGAATCTATGGTGATAAATCAATGGAGTTTGAGGTATTCCACAGACCAATCACAATAATCAATAGGTCCTCTTTCATATATGGAGAATGTGGAAAGGTACAATCGTGATTAATTAGTCTTTGGGACCATAACCCTATAAGGTTCCTTATATACCAAATTTTAAAGAGAGTCCCATTAACCCTAGTTAGTCTAGTAATGGTGACTGTACATTGCAAAACCCATATCCACTAGATGCTTCTAGGGCCTAATAACTAGATCACTTAAATTGACATTACTTAATTAGATAACTCATATAACAATTATTAATTACACATATAAACCCATCATAGAAAGTAATATCACAACAATCTCCCACGTAAGCTACATATGTTTTCTGAAGACAATTGTATTCCATAATCTTAAATGTACACTTACTATCTTGCCTTGAAACATTTCTTAAGTTAGAATCTGGTCCATCTCCTATACTAACATGAGATCAAAGTGACCTTCGTTAAACTCGTTTTGTAACTAAATCCATCAATGGTCATCGCGTCGAATATATTTTGCCCCTGTTTGAACCAAATTATTGTAGAATGAGAATGAAAAATATAGTCGTTATTGGGGCCCACACAAGAGATAGAAAATTTAAATTTAAATGTTGATGTGATGAATAATGGTCATATTTTTCATTTTAATGAGATAATAATGTAGATCAAACGGAGCCTAATACATCGACTAAATTAATAATCTGCGCAGTAGAAAACTCTAGAAAATTCTGAATCACATGACTATCTCAATTTGAATTCATAGTTTATTCTGCACGAGACTTTTCTGTGCTTGATTCTATCTGTACTTTAGATATCTCTAGAAATGTATAATTCATTTCATACTGGACTCGTGATTTGGTGGACTCACAAAGGACTATTCTTCTAGAAAACATCTAACTATNAAGTTTTTAATCGAACAAAAATAATAAATTGATTATCATTTTTAAAGAGAATATAAATTACTTTTAACAAACTAGTAAAAAAATAATAATATTTACTAACTAAAGACATAAAAAAATAAATAAAAAATAAAAAAAAATAAATGGGGCGAGGGACTTGCCCCGCCCCACCCCGATCCCGCCCAGTCCCGCTTTAACCGTGTATGGATATGGGGTAAGGTAATAAAAATACCCGACGGGACGGGGGTGGGATTGGCCGACCCGCCCCATACCCACCCCGTTGTCATCCCTATTTCCAACCTTATGTCTAAACCACAAATAGAAAAACCATATTCAAAGTAAACAACATTTAAATCATCTATATATATATCACAAACATGTGTCTAATCAAAAGAACGTTCAACGACCGCAAACTCCCATTAAATCAACATATTATCGAATAAATCTGCACCGATATGAGTAGTATGCTCGTGAAAGGCTTTAGTGGCAAACACTTAGTGAGTGGATCCGCACTCATGGAGTTGGTTCCTAAATGTTATATAGACACTATATGACTTCGAACTCCTTCTTGAACAACTAGAAACTTAATGTCTATGTGCTTCGAATTTGAAGAGCTTATGTTGTTATTCAAATATAGCACTACAAGTTAATTTTTATTTTTTAAAAAAAAATCTTGAGTAGTCTTTCAATACCCTAATGACAAAATTTCGCAGCCATATCAACTGATTTGTTGCCTCATAACAAGTTATGAATTCGATTGCCATGGTGGAAAAAGTTATGAGTGATTGATTAGCACTCATCTAGGAAACATCACATCCAAACAGTAGGTAGACAGCCCAAAGTAGATCTCTAGTGTCTTGGCAACCTGGAATATCTGAATCAAAATATTCAATGATCTCCATATGATTTGACTTCAAATGTGAGAGCATATAATCTTTTTTTATCTGTAAATACCTCATAACCTGTTTGGCCACTTTTCAACCATCCATTCAAGAGTTATTTGAATGGTTATTTAGATACCTACCTAAAATTTCTAATATGAATGCTAGATCCGGATACGTACAAACTTAAACATATATAAGACTCCCTACAGCTGACACATATGGAGCCTTTTACATATCTTTCATTTCTATCTGACTCTTAAGGCATTGATTGAGACTAAACTTGTCACCCTTAGTAATGTGAGTATCTCCTTGCAAAACCTTTCATATCAAATCTAGCAAGAACCTTTTCAATATAGTTCTTTTATGATAACCTAAGAATACCTTAAGAGTGATGTCGAAGTATTTTAATTCCTTATACAAAATATGTGTACCTAAGATCTTTCATTTCAAAATTTTTAGAAATCTCTTGGTTTCGTGCAATAAACCTATATCATGGTTGGCCAATAGTATGTCATCGACATAAAGCACTAGGAAGATAAATTTACTCCCGTTAAACTTGTGATATAAACAATCATCAACTGCATTTGCCTAAAAACCATACGAGATAATGACTTGATGAAATTTGTGATACCATTGACAGGAAGCTTACTTAAAACCATAGATGAATCTCTTTATTTACAGACCATATACCTTAGATAGCCTAACACAAATTTTTCGTGTTGTAATATATATACAATTTCCTCAATGTTACCATTGAGAAAAGCAATCTTTACATTCATTTAAAGTAGCTCTAAATCAAAATAAGCTACAAGTACCATTATTATCATGAAAGAGCCTTTCATTGAAATCAGAGAGAGGTTTTTTTTTTTTTTTTTTGTAATCAGTGGTTTCCTTTTGAGTAAAACCCTTAGCGACTAGAAGTGCCTTATATCTTTCAATATTTCCTTTTGAATCTTTTTTGGTTTTAAATATCCATTTGCAAGCTTCGCACCTTTGGGCAACGTGACAAGATCCCATCATTGTCCTCCATGGATTTAATCTCATCATTCATGACATCAATCCACTTTTGAGAGTTAGGACTTTGTTTGACTTGTTTGAAGTTGATTGGATCATCTTTCATAGACCCTATGTCAAACTCATGTTCTTGAAGAAAGGTGATATAATCACTTGAAATCGCTTTTCTTCTATCTCTGGTGGATCGCCTTATTGGAACTTCTTATTGAGGTTGTTAAGTTTACTCTTCAGGAGTAACTCTTGATTTTGTACAGGGAATTGTGCATTATTGTCTAGGGTTGTATCTCGAACAATGTCAGGAAGCTGATCATTTTATACCAATACTAGGAAAAGAAACAAGTTATTCTTCAATGAGAACATTCCTAATGCCCTTATCTCCTCTTTCAAACTCAATATTCTCAAGAAATCTCACATTTCCCATCTAAAAAAGGTTCTTTTTGAGGGATCATGAAATTTAAATCCTCTTGACCGCTCAGTGTAAATAGCAACTTAATATTCTTGAGACCAGTTTCCTTTCATTGGGCTTATAAGGCCTTGTCTCAATTGAACAACCCCAAATGTATAAATGCCTTATACTAGGATTTTTGCCTAACCAAAGTTCATAAGAGGTTTTAGCCACCGCTTTACTTAGTACCTTGTTCAGCATGTATGCTGCAGCCTTCAGTGCTTCTCCCAGAGTGATTCTGGTAAAGAAGAAATATTTATCATACTTTTTACCATGTCCTTAAGCATTCTGTTACGTCTTTCAGCAACACTATTTATACTAGATTTGCCAACATTGTATGAGACGATTCTGCATTCCTCTAGGAATTTCGTAAAAGGTTTGGGACGTTCGCCTAATCCATCATATCTGCCATATTATTCACCACCACGATCCGTTTGACAGCCGTCAATTTCTTGTCTAGTTGATTTTCAACTTCGATTTTGAAAACCTTAAAAACGTCCAAAGATTGTAACTTCTTATGAAATAAATATAGGTACCCATAATGAAAGTAATCATCTTGTGAATGTAATAAAATAATGTTAAGCATCTCAAGAAGTTGTAGGGAATGATCCACAAATATTAGTATGTATCAGTTCTAAAACAACTGAACTCATGTTGGCACTTTATTTCCTCACGTTTTTTTGTTTCTCCTTTACACATTCAATGCAAACTTCGAAATTTGTTAAATCAAGGAGATCAAGAATCCCGTCAGACACAAATCTTTCTATTCTCTGTTTGGAGATATGTCCTAAACGTTTATGCCAAAATATGGCGGAATTTGCATAAGTTAATTTACTTTTTGTACCACGAGTGATTGTTTGCAAGGTTGCATTATATGAGGCAACTGTATCCAATAATTATAGATTATCAATCAAAAAACCTGTTGAAATAACATTTGGATCTTGAAAAAGACCAACTTTATTATTTCCAAATGAACGAGAAAAATAAAATTTGTTCAAAGTAGAAATAAAAATTAAATTCCGTCTAAAATACAGTACTACATATATCTATTCCGAATCTAAAAGTTCATATTGCCTCCATTGCAACTGTTTTTCCATCGCTCACACAGTTAAATCTTTCAACATCATTTGGCTTTCGGCTCCACATGCACCCCTGCATAGTCACACTTATATGAGTAGTAGCACCAGAATTCATCCACCAAATATGACTAGGCATGGATGCTAAATTAACTTCAGAACAAACCAAGTGAGAACTGTACTTTTCTTTACACTTAATGTGACGTATTTGAAACATTCATTTTTCATATGTCCAGCTTTCTTTAAGAAGTTACAAGTAAATTCCTCGTCCCGTTTCATATCTTATTTGGGCTTGTGTAATCCAACTGAAGCTTCCTTCCCCTTATCTCTTTTTCGTTTCTTATCTTTACAGATAGTGGTTAAGTGAGCACTTTCTATATTTTCTCACTTAATTCTTTATTCTTCTTGCAAAGGGAGATATGAGCTCATTAAAAGTCTAATTATCCTTTTAAGTATTGTAGCTCACTATAAATTGACTATGTTGTGTAGGAAGAGAAATGAGTACTAGATGAATGAGCAAGTCCTTAGACAGTTCTAACTTCAATACCTTTACATGTTGTTCTTTCCTTAGCGTAAGGACAAGACCCATGTAGCTGAGAATAATAGAAATGTTCTTTTTTCAAGTCTTGAAGTTTGTGGCGTTAATAACAGGAATGTAATTAATGTTGATAGTAATATTAGCAGCAAAAGTAGTAACTAAATAGAGAACAAGGAAAAATATTAAGTTATGTCAAAGTATTCAATCATGGCACATATATGCATGACATAAATAACCAAAACAACAGTTGTGGGCCTATTTCAAGACACCTTTCACAATATTAACGTTTAGTCTTTAGATATAAATATCAACTTATAAGTGGTACTCTCCATGTAGTAATTAAATGCTGACATCAAATCTTGTCAAATAATGACCTTCTTTTGGGCCGTTTCATTATTCACATGACAACTAGAAAATCATCACACAAATATTTCCGCAGGTATGTTTATTATTTGGTCAAACAATAACCTTCATTTGGACCAGTCATTGCTCGCACAAATGACATACATGCATCTTAATATCCCAAAATAAATAAATATACGCAATAAAGGTTACTTTGGTAATATATTGCTTCAATTAGTTTATCTTAAGATATAAGACAATTGTGCAAAAGAAAAAAAATTATTTGCCCAATACTTGACACTGCGGGGCCAAGCTCACTGATTTTCTAGAATTTCTTTTAAATTTCATCCATAAGCGAAAAATCCCAAAATAAATTCTAAAAATTGGCGTTTTTTTTCTTGAATCCATAATCAAAACATTTATATAACAAAAAAGAATAATCCTAAAGTTTTCTCATGCAATTATACAACGAATTAAAACTTAAGAGAGAAAACTAAAACCCCAAAATTGTAACATGAATTGAAAACTTTAAAATCCCTAACATTCATGCAATCATAATCATGAAAATCAAGAAAATCGTACATATTTCATATTTAACTCTAAATATCCATATGTGTAGCCAAATTACAATTCAAAATATGTATGATAAAACAATGTATCCAGAAATTCATAAAACATAACTATCATGATCATTCCTAATAATTGACATGAATCCTACTCTGATACCGTTGGTTGAATCTTAATTTTAAATAGACTGATAAAACCCTAGATTCAGTCTATCATACTTGTCAAATGGTCTCATGTCAAATTATCAAGAATTCTATAGAAGAAAAAACATAAATGAATCCATGGTTATGAATCAATGGGGGTTGAAGTCTTCCACAGACTAATCACGGTACATAATGGGTTTTCTTTCATAGATAATAAGGAGATGTACAATCGTGAATGATTAGCCCGAGAGACCATAACCTTGTAAGGATCCTCATATACCGGTTTAATTGAAGTCCCATTAACTCTAATTAGTTTCGTAATTGGTAGCTGCATATTGTAAAGCTCATACCCAGTAGATGCTTATAGGGCCTAATAACTGGATCACTTAAATTGACCCCGCTTAATTAGATAATTCATAAAACAATTTTTAATTAAATATATAAGCCCGTCATAGGAAATAATATCCCAACACTCCAAAGTGCCTGAAAATCTTTCCACTGGAGAGATGCAAATGAGATTTTCTGACAGAATCAAGAGGCAAAAAGTAAATCTAGATTTTTCTATTGGATTAGAATTTGAATTTAGATCCATCGAAATGTAAACGAGGATGCAAAAGTAATTTTGGATATATCAATTCACAACCAATTTTACACTGACATTGAAGATGCTCTAACCTTATTCAATGTGTTATATATGTTATTGTGTTAAAGAATGAAGTCTTGGCTTTTTTTTGTGCGAATTACTACAAAACTTACATTTATGCACATTCAGTGTTGTCACATGTTTGTGCAACTTTAAAAGTAGTAAATTCTTCTTTTTAAATATCTATAAATAAGTTATTTAGTTTTAGAGGCAA
>CAIGRF010158142.1:25346-41785 GCA_903798235.1 Fraxinus ornus
ATTTTCAAACTTTACGAACTTATACGAGCCTAGACGTAAAAAATGCTTTTTTTTATTATTATTTTGAATATCATTTTATTTTTTAAATCATTTTAATAATTAAAATAATACATATCAACACCTAAAACTATAAAATACTATATTTACTTAATAATTCATTTTATTAGTCAATTATACAATTTTCAAGCTTTCGAAATGCAAAATTAGAATATTTTCCATAATTTTAATCTTCAACTGGACAAATCGTACTTAATAAATTTATAGGAACTTTATATATGCATTTGGAGTTTACAACAAAATAACAAGTCTGAAGATCATATGTATATAGCACCATATGTTAAATCTTATTTAACTATTTAAATAAAGTCATTTTTAACTTTTTACAGATAAAATCTTTTAAAATTTTGAAATTAAAGTCAAATGAAAAGCTTTTTTTTAAAAAAATAAATTAATAATCTAAAGTCAAATAAAATACTTCTTTAAAAAAAGGAAAAAAAAAACTAATAAAGCACATCTAGGGAAGACGAAAAAGAGGAAGAAAAAAAATTCAACCTTTAGGAAGTGAAAAAAAGGTCTAGGCACGAAGCGAAGCGTTTTGTCCAAACTTCGAGCCCATGCGAGTTTTTTAGAACACTGATTTTGACCATAGAAATTATGTTTAAAATTAAAAACATGTGCTCCTATAAGGACTATCTAAGTAAATTGTTGAGTTTATTTTTTATTTTGATTCTGAAGCATTATCTCCAAAATCACCGATCTCCAGTAATATTTCTTGATTCGAGATATTGGAACCCAAAAAAGTTTAGTGTTGGGCAAAAAAATGCATTTTTATTAGTCAACAAAAGGATATTGTTTGCGGGTTTAGGGTTGCAACCAACCACTCGATATGCACATTGTATTAAGTTCTTTGTATGAGTGGAGATAATATCAAACTTTGTGGTACTACCGAGAGCGCTTGCCTAATAGGCTTGCAATATTAAGTTGATAACCGTCCACCAAATCATTTGGTTTTGTACTTCTTCATTATCAAGCCGACTTTTTATCATGATGAGGTTGACTAAAGAACATTAAATTTATATTTACACAAGTGAGAAGTAAGAATCTACTATTAGGTTGTATGCATTCAGTTTCTGACACGGACAACACTATGTTTTGTTGTAAACCGTATCACTCGACAACAAAAATATTTTCGAAATCGAAATTGAAAAAAAGGAAAGATGGCAAGGTCTTTCATCCTTAGGTGGACTATATATACATGTAAATAGCGTAAATTTTAGGAACGATTATAACTCGAAGGGTTTGCAATTTACTGAACTTCATAAATTCTAAGACACCTTTTTTAGGAAGGAGAATGGTCAAAAGTCAGTAGTAAGCACACTGAGCAGGCTAGGGATGCAAAGAGTCACCATCTTAATTACACAGGGCAAGCAATAAGTCATGCAATAGCCTTTTTATTGTGGGTTTTATAGAAGTTTAGATGAATTACTGATGGGGAAAGAAACAAAACGATTATATGCTTACTTATGTTAACTTTAGTTTTGTGCCTCTTCGTATTATTTCTTTTAAATATCTTCCTCCTTATATAAGGTGCGAAATTTGAATGATCATCTAAAACATGCGTGAACATTTAATTTGGTAAGCTCTATTGACTCCGTTTTTTGTAGGGTGACATGAACAACGGATGACGGGCCCACTAGCGTCCACGCAAACAAATTCCAACACGTTTCGACCAGAGACTTGGAGAAAAATGATGATATTTATGGACGTGGAAGATGCTTCATGACGCGAGACAAAATGTTCGAATATCGACAATATGATTAAAGATGGTATATTATTAAACAATTATAAACAACCCAATCAAAGCAAGATAAACTAAACTCAAGCAAACAAGTTGTGATATAAGCGAGAGAGAAGATCAACTGTGACTTTTAGTGTATGAAGTTGCATTAGATTCAAAAGTTATAAGAGTTGCTATTTATAGAGGTCTAACCGAATTGGTAACCGCTGGATATGAATAACGAGGCATCATCTTTCGTGCCAAAGCCTCACATCACTAGTCTGCTACGCATTTAATGCGTTGACAACGGGTCAGCCACCCTATAATCTAAATTGACAATTCTAACATTCATTATTACAAGTGTTACATCAATTATTCCAAGAAATTTCCTACAGATCCCCTAAAAGCCAGCAAAGGCTTCGACCAAAGGGAGCTTCGGAGTTGAGGTCTTCGGCATGATGAGTTTTGGGACAGAGAGCTTCTGTTCTTCTTTGATTTCTTTATCTTGACCAAGAGCCTTGATGGCGAGACATAACAATAGTACCTCAAGTGTATACATGATTATTCATATGATGCATGGACTTCCTTTATCAAAATTCTTGTTTGGGTGGTTATTTTTACAACAACACAATAGTCCCCCAAGTCTAATTATAAATATTTATATTATAAATAGAATATGAAAGTAGAACTTTATGACTTGCGTGAAGTACTTATCGATGGTGTTGTCTGGAACTTTGAAATAGGGAAAAACTTTGCCTTGTGACCATTGAGATTTTAAATATGGAGCCAAAGTTGTTGTTATCTGAGGCTGTGTATTTCGAAGCTTTTAAATTTTTTGGAAAAGGTTGGGGAGTATATCAGCTGAGGTCCATTTAACCGAGGTTGTTTGCTCGGAAGTGACTTTGTATATCTAAGGCCTTGTTGAAGTTATTCATGTTGAAGCTGAAGTAGTGTACCTATGCTATTTGTTGAGGCTACAAAGTATTAATTCTAAAGAGGTATGTTTTTTGAGGCGTTAGGAACACGAGGCATCCTTAATTATTGCACCCAAATGATTTGCTATCCTGTACATTTTCAAGAAAGACAGCTGAAGCGGTTAAACTTTACATACACGCAACCATCACCACATTTAATGATTAATGATTACTGTAGGCATGGTTTTTGTGAGACATACGTGTATATGCTCGTGATTTTGATGCTCTGACCTGAACTGTAAATTATGAAACGACGGATGTTATAGATAGCTCAGATTGAATCTAGAATGGACAGTTAGATGGCCGAGATCTAGGTCCAATGCCTGAGGTTGATGACCTTCGCCTTATATATAGCATATTCTTTAGTTCCTTGCAAAAAAGAAATTTTCATACTCCGTTCTTTGCGTTCTTAGAACTTGTTGAGACCTTTTTCCAGCCATTTCTAAGAAGTCCGGTGATCTTTCCCAATCATTCCTTGATTTTGTGAGTATTCATTTACATTTCGTTTCTCTTCATTTTTTTCTAGAAATCATGAGTTCTTCAAATTCTGGTGGAGAACATAGACTTGAGTTTTGTAGTCTCTGAATTGGGCATAACCATCACAAACACTGCAAACCTAGTCCAAGCCATTAATGTTGGCCAAAGCTTGCTAACCACTATAGATCACTTATATTATGAAGCCAGTTGGGGGCTGCTAAGGTTCCTTCGAATGTTACCTTCGCTAATCTTGTAAAAATTGAGGAAGAGTATTGCATCCTTCATACAATTGAACTTCTAGCCCCGAAATCTGAAGAGATGGCTCTCTTTCCTAGGTAGAAGTGCATGGAAATTAGCGAGTATCTTCTGAAGGCCCAGGGGACTTCGTTTGCCCCTTCATCCATTCATCAGGGTTGTGCTTAGGTTGCATGGGTTAGCGCACACCCTGCTAATCCTAGAAAATCTCGAACTTCACCAGCGTTAGTCGGTGTATTCCAATTACTTAATGCATCCACTTTTACTGGATCTACTTCAATTTTTTGGACAGTAACTACATAACCGAGGAATCCAACTCGCTCAAGTCAAAATTCACACTTTTTAAATTTACAGTATAATTTTTCCTTATGCAGTATTTCTAATGCTATTCTAAAATGTTCCTCATGTTGATCTTGACTCTTGGAGTATATCAAAATATCATCAATGAAGACTATGACAAATTGATCCAAATATTGATGAAATAAACGATTCATTAAATCCATGAATACTGCTGAAGCATTTGTCAACCCAAATGGCATAACTGTGAACTCGTAATGTCCATAACGAGTCCTGAAGGTCGTCTTCGGTATATCACTCGCCTTAACCTTCAATTGATGATATTCAGATTGTAAGTCAATCTTGGAAAATACCTTAGCCCCTTTTAGTTGATCAAACAAATCCTCAATTCTCGAGAGAGGATATTTATTCTTGATGGTCAAATGGTTCAATTCCCCGATAGTCGACACTTATCATCATACTTCCATCTTTCTTCTTTACGAACAACACTGGTGCTCCCCATGGTGATACACTTGGTCGAATAAAGCCAATATCTAACAATTCTTGTAACTGAATTTTCAAGTCTTGAAGTTCCTTTGGAGCCGTTCTATATAGAGCTTTAGATTCTAGTGTCGCTCCGGGAACCAGATCTATTGTGAGCTCCACTTGTCTATTTGGTAGACTACCAGGTAGATCCTCTAGAAACCACATCTATAAATTCTTGTGCCTCTAGTACGTCATCAATCTTTCTCGTCGCCCATTTTTCTCCTATTATGTTAACTAGAAACCCTTGATATGTTTCTTTTCTCGACATTTTCTCGGCTTGCAAGGACGATACTAGTTGGAGATGGGTTTTGGTTTTCGTTCCGGGAAAAAAATTGTTCTTCTCCTAGTTTCTAAAAAGACTCTTCCCTTTCTCCACAATGGATGGTTGCATATTTACATTCCAACCAATCCATGCCCAAAATCATATCAAAATCTTTCATCTCTATCCGATACAAATTAAGTTCTATTGTTTTTCCTTCAATTTCAAGATTCATCGACCTAGCTAACTGATGAGTATTCAATGTTCTGCCTGAAGTATGCTAACTTTTAGTGTACTCTCTGACTTATCATAAGTAATACTATATTTAGCAATGAAAGACGTTAATAGAAAAATATGAGTAGCTTTCGAATCAAATAGTATGAAGCAGGTACATCAGATATCATTAAAATACCTACTATTACATTTGAGTTCTCCTCTGCATCCTTTCGAGTCAGTGTAAAAACTCATGCTTTCCACTTTTTGTTATGATCACTGTTATCATCCTTTTTCTGAGTAAATATGGGACAATCCTTAGCAATATGTCCTGGTTTACCACACCAAAAATAGGCATTCTTCTCATACAAGTATTCACTACGATGAGGTTTACCACTCTTAGGACATGACAATGCAGCTACAATGTCCTTACTGTTCTAGATCTGATAATAGATTTCTTATTCTGCCATTTGCCATTTCCTTTGTCTTGACCACTCAATTTCTCTTTCCAATTGACTGTATTGCTCTGCATTAGCCTTCTGATACCAAATAGTGTGAGCTCATTCCAACATCTCACGGTATGATGCAAAACAATGTAACATAAGAATCATGCTTAGGTCTGGATTTAACCCTTGCTTGAGCCTTCGAGTCTTCTTAATTTCCATGTCAACCAAATGTATAGCATACTTTGAGAGTTGATCAAACTTTCGCTCGTAATCAGTAAGGGGCATATTACCCTACTTAAGCTCAAGGAATTCGTTCTCTTTGAAATCTCTTAGAGACTGAAGAAAATACTTGTCCATCACTTTCTCCTTGAATTGTTACGAAGTTAATGCTAACTGTTGCTCTTGGGTCCTAGTTCGAGACATCGAATCCCACCAACGACTTGCATCACCGGTAAACATAAACTTTACACGCTGGACCTTTTGGGCGTCAGTGTAGTCTATGAGTTGAAAATCTCGTTCTTATGAAACCATTCCTCAACTACAAGTGGACTAAATGCTCCATCAAAGCTATGGGGCTTATGCCTTCGAAATAACTCAACTATCGAGGCATGAGTCGAAAAAGTAATAGGAGTTGGTGGTGTGTGTGGAGCTTGATCTTGATTCAGCCTACCAAGATCTTGAACTGCTTGTAGAATGTTCCTTATCAAGTTGTTCTGGTTTGCTTGAGACATTTTCCTTGAAATAAGAAATAATATCTTTTATTAAATTTGTATACCAATACCGGCATACTTGGGATGAAAGAGCAAAATGAAATATTTTGTAAGGTCTATGGATTCATCTACCTAAAAATCTAGGTAAGCTCGGATATCTATCTCCTAACATGATTTCTCCTCCTAACATTTTGTCTTATCCCAACCATATGTCATCCACAACTTTAATTCTAGCTCAATACATGTTTTTTTTACACAACACATTTTTTTTCTTTTCAAATTACATTTATTTATGTGTATAAAATATACATAAAGAAAATGCAAAATGTACTATAACATGGAAAAACAACAACAGAATCATAACATTTTTTCGTAATACGAATTTTAACTTTGCTTAGTTGAACATACATGGGTCGTAGGATGAGGTCGACTAATGGATGTGAGATGCCATGGAGTGTCTTAAATATTTCATTTTCCCATATTAAATGTCTTACTTTGTACTTTTGTGTGTGTGTGTGTGTGTGTGTGTGTGTGTGTATTTTAACAAATACGCTAAGTCTACATAATCGACTAAACTCGTGCTCTGATACCATGTTGTAACGCTCTGACCAGCATGAATCGAAACGTTACTAGAACAATTGTACTTTAGTCATAGATTTAAAATTAATATAACAATTTAGTTCAATAAAAATATGTTTTGCTTTTCCTTCTCAAGTAGCAAATGTTAAAATAAATTCGTTTACATAGTTATCAATCTTGAAACTCCACGAAATTTTAAAAAAGGTACGAAACTTCTTATAGTATGACATATCAAAAAAATCATCTTCTGTTGATAGCATATGAGGTACTAAAATATTTCTCGAAGCCCCGCAGCGATTCAGTTTGTAAGATAATCAACGTTGTTTACTTAAAGTGATATATACAATTCTACAGTTATCGAATTGACAAAATTTCAAGTTTATGCAGTAGCTAACCCTTGAGGCTATCAAACCTCATTGATTTCGTCCAAAAACTCTAAATAACGATTGAGTTATAAATTTTTGAAGTCAGTGGCAGAAGCTGAAATTTTAATAAAAACAACAACACTAAATCTTATCACTAACATTTTTGTGATAAACGATAACCTGTAAGTTAATTTCTATAACATATAACTACTTTTAAACATAACTTATTCGTAAAAATATTCTTAGAATAGTTCCACATATGATATTCATAGAAATCTATTTATTAAAAAAAAACATAAGTGTTTCATAATAATTAAAACATTAAGTCATCGGCTTCTCCATAGCACGTTGCATCTTCATCTAACATAATCCACGCCCAAGCAAAGCAAATCAACCTGTAGGAAGAGAATTATCCTATGAGTTTGAAATTCAATAGATATTATCGGTGCATTTCATTATCAAATTAGAAAATTCAAACTATGGATTGATACCATCGCACGTAGATGGATTTTTGGCAAAATCCAATTGCTATAGAATTATCATAACACGTAAAGCCGGAGAATGATCATTCAGACCATAGTAGTGTCGAACCACCGCACTCGAAGGCACCAATTCATTCATATTTTAACGAAAATTCATTACTTGAAAACGAAATAACCACTATCACCTCTACTTACCTTGATTGTTTTGAAATATAAATGAACAAAATGTGTAAAAGTCTTTCTCCTTCACACCTTTACTATTCCTTTAAGCTATACTTTACATAAAAGATATTTTTTTTTTTGAGAGAAAATAAGAGTAATTTTGGAGTTGAGGGGATGTGTAGTAAAAAAATGATTTTCCTCTTCTTGTAACCTCCCTTTTTAGTGAACATTTTTAGTGAAAAACTAAATGAGATAGTTATATTATCATTAATCTTGTTAAATTGAGTATTTAACTAGGAATTTAAAGAGTTTTAAGCCCATAAAAAATAATTCTTATAAAAAGTTTTATAGAATATTTACATAATAAAAAAATAAAAAAATGAACTATTCATATGATTGTAACTTATCTTTATGAATGCCCACTAATAAAATAATTATTTCATCCAATTAACTTGATATAATTGTTCTCAATGTGAAAAAATAAGGTGTTTTTTTAATTAAAAAATAATTTAATTGAGTTCTATGGCTCACTTGTTAGCACTTGTTCTCATTGAGTTCTATGGGCCACTTCATCACCTTTCTCAAAATGTCAAGCTTTTGGAGCGCTTGTTTGAGTAGGAAGTTTGTTAGCACTTGAATAGTGTGGGCATGTAAGTATGGTCTCAACTTCCTAGAGGCAGTCACCAAAGAAAGGGTCATCTTTCTCATGTTTGGATAACGGGTCTCCGCTACCAGAAGTGCTTTACTCCAATAATAAATAGGCAGTTGGTGATTACTTTCCTCCCTCACAAGTACCAAACTGATAGCATTGGTAGTCACCGCCAAGTATAGTTGTAGAGGTTTGTCAATCTTAGGCTTGGAAAGGAGGGAAACCTGTCCCAAGTGCTTGTTCAGCTCTTGCAAGGCTACTTCGCACTCCGTCGTCCACTAAAACTTCTTTCCTCCATTTAGAAATGAGGGAAGGCACTTATCAGTTACCTTTGATATAAAGTGGCTCGAGGCTGTTATGCGCATAGTAAAGCTTTGTACCTCTTTAGGCTTCTGGGGCGACCTCATTTTGATAGGGGCTTTTACCTTTTCAGGATTGGCTTCTATGCCCCTTTGGTTGATCATGTAGCCCAAGATTTTTTCAGAAGCGACTCCGAATGCGCACTTGAGGAGATTCATTCTCATCTTGTACCTTCATAATATTTGAAAAACTTCATCGATGTGCTCTACATGATCCTTTATTTTCAAGTTTTTCACCAGTAGTCATCCACATAAACCGCCACTGTCTTACCAATGAGCTTTGTGAACACCCTATACATAGACACTTCTATGCATTATGAAGGACGTATGCTCTTTATCAGTCGGGTACATGTGGATCTAATTATAGCCTGAATAAGTGTCCATGAAGTTCATTAGTTCGTGCCCAATGGTGGAGTCAACGAACTAATCTATTAGTGGGAGTGGAAAACTGTACTTGGGACAAGTTTGATTGAGATTGGAAAAGTCCACGCATACTCTCTACTCGCCATTATATTTTTTAACAAGGACATGATTAGATACGTTAAGTTGCTTCTCGGATGAAACGATTGCCAATTAACTCCTTCATTTCATCTTTTAGGACCTTATACCTTTTTGGGTTAAGGGCCCTCATTTTTATCGATGCGGGATAGCTTTAGGATAGATTTTTAAGTAATGACAACTAACTTTTAGGTCAATTCCAGTCATGTCCTCATGCCTCCAGGCAAAGATATCACAATTTTCACATAAGAAGCATTTCAGTTTTTCTTAGCCTCCGTTGGCAGATCTTTTCCGACCTATAAAGATTTGCAGGGGTCTTGGGGATCCACTGGAAACTTTTCAAATTTTCTACTGGGGCTGTTTGAGGTTCACCATAAATGATACAAGGGTTCAGTTCATCAAACTTAGCTATTTTTTCAGTAGCTCTTCCTTCTTTTGGGAATCTTATCACTTCAAAGATAGCATCTTCTTCAGAAGTGTCCATCATTTCAACGTCTTTCCCCTGTTCAGGGATATGTCATTGTTTAGAGGGTCATTCATGTCAATGTCTATCAGAATCACATTGACATCCCTAGGATATGCCTTTCTAAGGGAGTTTAAATAGCATTCTCTTGCACTCTTAGTCACCTTTAACAGTAGCCATGCCATTTTCAGTGGGACATTTCATACATATGTGGTGGGTGGATGGATGTAACAGCCCATAATTCCTTTATTGCTAGTCTTCCTAGTACTACTTGGTAGGCATACCGATTTTCCACTACCAAAGATTTCATAAAATGATGAGCAGTCAAAGGTGTCTTTCCCATCTGCACCGTCGGAGTATTTTTTTCCCTTGGGATGATGATATCGCTAGTGAAGCCATACACGGGAGAGCTCATAGAGGTGAGCTCATGGCCCACTTTCATTTTATATAAGGTTGCCCCAAATATGATATTGACCTAACTCTCATTATCCATTAACATTCTTTTAAGGCTATTTTGTACCACAACGGCCCTCACTACCAAGGCATTACAATGTGGGTAGTATAGGCCGGCTGCATCATCTTGTTTGAGAGTAATGGGTTGTACTCCTCTTCCAGTTGAGGGTCGACTGTTGTTGACCCCCCCTTGCATAGTTTTTTGTACATTTCTAGTTTTTCCCAATATATAGGCCTTCGAAAATTGTGTCAATCTCTCGAATGGGTTCGCGGCTAGTGCTAGCATGAGGACTTCTCCTTTGCCTTTGGCCTTTCCTAGGCCTATCCACATCACATTTTCTCCTCCGATAAGCATTATTTCGGATAAGAACCCTTACCTCAACTCTTCTAGGTTGTTGATCTTTCCTAGAAGGAGCATCTCATGGGCGTCTGTTCCTTCTTTAATTATCAAGGTGTGGATGTAAGGTAATGCCCTTACTATTAGTTGTGTTATAGTTGTAGGAGTGGTGATAGGTGTAGTAGAGGGGTGTCTTGTCCTAATTTCAAGTTTCAGAATATCACCCCTTTCTCTTTCGAGAAATTGTTGGTTGGACCTTTCTTGTTGTGTCTCAATGTTAGGGTTGACTTCCTCATAAGCCAAAGTCGGAACTGCATTTAACATTACTATAGCCAATGCTTGTCTTAAGTTGATGATGGTTGACTGTCCAACCTAGTGTTCTATCAAATGGGATGTGTGACCTCTTCTTGGTTGTCTTGAAGAAGGTGGGAATTCCCGGTTGGCCCTATTGCGACGATCATTCAATTCATCCTTGATAATATCGCCCTTATCATTTTTAGTAAGGTATCATAACTGTTGGAATCCTTATTTTGCACATCCCTTCAAAAGAGAGAATTCCTGTCCAGCACTCTCCTCAGGTCTGTAGTGCTTCTCTATTGGTAACTTGTATACAGTAGGGATAAAAATATTTTCAATGACTCTCCTTCCTGCCGCCTCATGTCTTGTAAGTGCTATATAGGCTCTTTGCCTCCCTTACTAGTCGCAAAGTGCTTAAGGAAAGCATTTTTTAAAGTCTAGCCAACTTTTGATACTTCCTTCTAGAAGCTACGTGTACCACACTTTAGTCGTCCCGCTTAGCATTAAGTAGGAGGATCTACATTTCACAAAGTGGAAAGAACCCCTAATGCTCATATGGATTTTGAAGCCACTGATGTGTTTTACAAGATTGCCTCTTCCATCATACTTGGGAATTTTATGAAGCACAAAGTGGCTTAGGATAGGGGCATCCCTAGGTCCTTGGGAGAATGGTAAGTTGTCATCATAGTCGTCGAGGTCACAAGACCTTTGTGGGTCATCTGTATCTTCATCCTCTCTAACTTGAGGTCCCTGAGGTGGTTTGGACGAACCTGCTTGATATCTGGCTTGTTCTATAATCCTTTGGTGCATATTTTTAGGTAAAGGATTCTAAGTTAGGTTGCCATGGGTATGCTTATTTTGTCTTTGAGGCTGTTCCTGTTGCCTATTTCTAGGTGCGGGAGGAGGTTGAACCTGCCTATTTCTAGGCCTTTCGGGACTCAACCTATCAAAGATACTTATAGATCTATGGGACATGTCTTTTAGTTCGAAATTTTGAGGAAAGTTGAATGGGACCTAATTGGACCAATTGGTGGCGTAGTTGGTGGAAGTGTCGACCTCAACTTTCCTATCTTGGGGGCCTCTTCCCTGGTATGGCGTTGATGATAATCCATTTGTCTTTGAATTTTTTCTTTGCTATGATAATAATTCCTTTGTAGAAGAATGGGAGGATCGTGGAGGAAATCATTTCCTTAAGCCGCATATGGAGAGATTTGGTATCCTCACGACTTTGCATATTCCTAAGCAGCTCTTACATGGCAATATTCTGCTGGGTGATATCTTTCATGTTTACGGCCATGGTGGCCACCTCCTTCTTGAGTCTAACAGCTATTCTGGACCAACCTCTTGATCTACCTAGTAGATGCTACTGCTGAAATCAATAGCGGGCTGTAGGATCGGCAGGTAAGGGTTCCCCTTCTTTAGGGTGTTCCATGTCCTTCCAAGGCCTGACTCTTCATTGCCATAACTCATATTAACGTCTTTTCTTCAAGGAAAACTTTCTTGAAGGTCTTTTCCAAACTGCTGCTCATTTTCATCCATGCTGCTCGTTTGTTGCTTGAACCAAGTTGATCCATTTGGTCTTCTTCCAAGTCCAACATGAAACTTGTACTTTGACATGTTTTCAACCCCATGTACCCCGTTTCCTGAACATGCATCTGTATGGATTTTATTAACCCTTTGAAGACTCGAATTTGTCGTTAACCACTCTCAGTCAATAATCAAATTCCATGTAGCTTTCAGGCCATCTCGGATTATATCGGATTCACTATGTTGTACTGCTATTTTTCCTTTTCCTCTTTAACCGAGATGTTGTATTGCTATTAAAATATATCCATCTTGAAATTTTTTTTATAGTTAATTTGTTTTGGCCCAATCCCAAACCACTATTTGTTATCAAAAGAATCGATAACAAAATATGGTCGGATATGTTTGGTTTCGAATTTTCGTGGTTCGTTTTGGATTTCAGCTAACTCAAATCGACTAGTAAATGGCGATGTTTTTATTTCATGGTAGAATACTTTTAGCGACAAAGCTAAGATTGGTTGTAGAAGACTAGTACCAGCTAGCGACCACAATATTTTTTTTTTTAGAGTTGTGTCCTATTCAGCGACCATCCATTTGGTCACTGACAAATGCCATCGCCAACTAAAAGAAAACGTGGAGTTTTTATTGCACCAAGTGTTTTAACTACCAAGAAACTATTGGTTGCAGAAAACTAGTACCAACGTCGAAATAGTGGTCTCTGTGGTGGTGTAATGTTTTGCGACCATATCGTTGGTCGCTAAAAGAATCGTATGTGACCATTAGAGCTCGGTCACTGGATGATGAGGGTAGGAACCAAACTTTGGTCGTTGTAGTTTTTACATATTCAGTGACCACATCCATTGGTTGCTAAAACAACGAAAAAATGCGTGTCCTTTTCCCTATAGGTGTTTTAGAGACCAATAGCTAGTCGCTAAAACGATCGAAAAAATGTGTGGGAATTCCCGTCTAGTGGTTCAGCAACCATTGGAGCTGTGGTCTCTAAAATATGATGACAACAACCATAGTTTTGTCGCTATAAGTATCCACTATGCGGAAAAAATGTGACTCTTTTCTCCGCCTTAATCTTTAGCAACCAACCAAATTTATGGTCGCTGATGTTTGCGTCAGCGACCACATATTGGTCACACAAGATCATAAAAAAGATTATCCACTATTAACAGACCAAATTTTTTACCAACCATTTTCTGGTCGGTAATAGTGTTTTGTAGCAACCATTTTTGATTGGTGCTGAATCATTGCTCGGTGGAGCCCTTTTTTTTGGTAGTGTTGGGAAGGTGAAGGGAGAAAAATTATTTTTCTTTATTTCGTCTCAAACATCAGCGACCACATATTGGTCACACAAGATCATAAAAAAAATTATCCACTATTAATAGACCAAACTTTTACCAACCATTTTCTGGTCGGTAATAGTATTTTATAGCAACCATTTTTGATTGGTCGCTGAATAATTGCTCGGTGGAGCCCTTTTTTTTGGTAGTGTTGGGAAGGTGAAGGGAGAAAAAATATTTTTCTTTATTTCTTCGTCTAATCAAGTTAGTATCCTTTTTTTTTTTAATGTTGTTAATAGGATTGTCATGTTAACACCCTTGACACTTGAGGAGTGCATAGTCCTCAAACTTTGATGGAATACACAAAGATTTCGTAGTGTCGCGTGAAAAGCATCATTGTGTGTGTCAAAAGTGTCAATTCAAATTCTAAACAAAATCTACAAAGATATATCTGTCTTAAGTTAATATTATATGTTATGTTGTCAAGTACTTTCGCAATGATAATCGAATCTTTTGAAAATCAAATTAACCAAACTACTATCAGAAGAACAAAACATTTAATTATTTAAATAAGAACTTACTTATAAAACAATCAATTTGATATGTTGATAAGAGTATATATTATTTGAAGGTAGATAGTGCGTCACACTCTCTTTTTTGAGCTGTTTCTATCTAGTTTAATTATTCGACTGGGCTGGTCTCTTATAAACCCTATTAGGTTGCATAGGCTTTTTTGTCAAAGAAAATGAGGCCCACTATTTTTATTTTGAGGAAATTACACATAACGCTAATTTTTTAATTTTCAGAAATTAGAATTTAACTTTATCCCTTCAAAAATTCGGGTACCTCCCACCCCACATCACCTTAAAACCTATCCCCGAACCTTTTTCCAACTACTTCACCACCCCAATCTATGGCGTAAATGTTCATAATAGTGTTATAAAACAGGCCCGACAGGTCAACCCGATAAACCGATGACCCGAACCCTATTTCGGGCCGGGCAAGCTCATATTATCTGAAAAATTCATTTCTAATACTTTTTACTATATACTATTTCAAAAATAAGAAAACAACTTTCAAATTTCTAAAATCAGATATTCAACATATATATATACCTACCCACCTCCACAACCCCTACCACTCCGGTGATCGTTTCGATTTCGACGACTATTCCAATGATCGTTCCGGCGACGCTCCGATTTCGACGACTATTTCAGTGATCATTCCAGTGTCGATTTGTTCCAACGAATGCTCTAATTCTAGCACTTATTCCAACTCCAGTGAATATTCCGACGATAACTCCGTCATAATTTTTTTTGCAGAGTTAGCATGATTTTTGACCTCTTGATTGTTGCTTGTGACTAGTAATATGAAATGTGACATGTAAATTTGAACTGTGACTCTACAAAACAACATGTGACCTATTAATATTGATCTGTGACCCATTTATATTAATTGTGACCTATAAAAATGATTGACTTATGAACTCAAATAGGTGATCAGTGAGCTGTGACCTTAACAATTCATTCATTGCAAATTGGCCTCGAAGCAAAATTTTATAGGTCACAGATTATTCATTGGTCACGAATCAAACATTTTATTGGTCACAACTCATTTTAAGGCCAATTCAAAAATCACAAAGCAAAATTTTATAAGTCACAGATTATTCATCGATCACGAATCAAAAAATTNTTGACCTCTTGATTGTTGCTTATGACTAGTAATATGAAATGTGACATGTAAATTTGAACTGTGACTCTACAAAACAACATGTGACCTATTAATACCGTTTATATTAATTGTGACCTATAAAAATGATTGACTTATGAACTCAAATAGGTGATCAGTGAGCTGTGACCTTAACAATTTATTCATTGCAAATTGGCCTCGAAGCAAAATTTTATAGGTAACTGATTATTCATTGGTCACGAATCAAACATTTTATTGGTCACAGCTCATTTTAAGGCCAATTCAAAAATCACGAAGCAAAATTTTATAAGTCAGATTATTCATCGATCACGAATCAAAAATTTTATTGGTCACAACTCATTTTAAGGTCAATTCAAAAACCTTATAGGTCACAATTTATTCATCGATCACATAAAAAAAAATATTTATACGTCACAATTTTTTATCGGTCACAAATCACAAATATTATAAGCTACGACTTATAGACTATCACAAATTAACAATTTTTCTATCACACATTCTTTTTTGGTCAATAATTTCCTATATCACATATTATTTCTCGACCACGAATCAAAAATTTTATATGTCACAGATTTTTATCAATCACAAAATCAAAACTTTTATTGGTTACAACTCGATTATAACTTAATAAATTGTGAGTCACAGTCACCATTTTTATGTCACACATTATTAATTTGTCAAAAATTAATCAATTATTTGTCACAATCAACCAAATAATTGGTCACAGACACCCACGTCCATCTCATCCCACCTACGACCATCGTCACGATACCGTACATAACACCGTTGTCAACCACCACCACTGTACAGCAATGCACACCTCCACCGCACCACTAGTGATCTCCGCTCCCACCACCGCTAAAACATCACAGAACACACATAAATAAGCACACATACCCACAGATCGCCCACCTCCACCACCTGCAACCGTACAAATAACCATCACCACCACCAATCACCCAATCGCATGATCGCACCCGCACCACCTCCATCGCACCGAAGACCTCCACCGCACCACTCAAAAATTAAAAAAAAATAGAAATGACGGAGAGGAAAATACCCTATTGAAATTTTATTTTAGAGGACTAAAGATTTGAACCCTTGCCCTCTAGCTAATAGGAAAATAACCTTACCACCAAAGCAAGTAATACTATTTTGTCCTTTTGTGTAATAAACTTTATTTAACCTATAAACAATTTGCCGTATTTAGAAAATATTTTTAATAAAATTAGTCCAATGTGTTTCATTCATTTTGTAATATCAAATAATATTTTTAAATTTTAATTTTAACTAAAACAAATTGAATAGATAATACATGTAAATTATTGGTCAATAACTA
>CAIGRF010158236.1:0-17177 GCA_903798235.1 Fraxinus ornus
ACTTTCAGTCTCCATGAATGCACAGTCCATCCTTTGTTCTCAGTTTTCATTACTTTGTAATCTGAATTCTGATCAACTCAGGTGGCTATAAATGGTAAGATTAGGGAGAAGGTAGTTCACAAGGCATCATTTTATTGCCTTTTTCAGAACTATTTAGAGACTTGGGTTTATTTTGAGCCCCTTAAAAGTTGAGGCCCTAGGCCATTGCCCTAGCCGGCCCTGGGCACAATCATGATCTTATGCATAATAAAACCGGTGGGTTTTTTTTTCCTAAATGATGAAATCAATAGGAAATAAGTAGAAGCATACAGATTCAAGTGCACAATCATGATCTTATGCCCAAAATCAAATTCAAAACTGGTTTCAGCTGATACAAATGAAGCACTAGACAATAACAAAGCACTGTCTAAGTACATTTCTAGCATATGTACTACAAGTGCTTGAAAATATTAGTGTGTGCCAGGGGTCTAAACCTAAGCTCCAGACAAGTTCAACAAAGTTTCAAAATAATCCTTGGGTTCTTCACTATCCAATTTGGCATTCTATATGTGCTCCTAAGTCCTAACAATACCCAAATGCATTGACATTTCTAGTAATCGAACTTTGGACAAGTAACCAGAGCAAGAAATGAGCAAAAACCGAGAAATAAACATAGACGACCAACAACTCTATAGTGAAATAGAGTAAAAATAGATAAAAGGGTTTAGGAATTTTGGAACCAAAATTGACTACTTTTAGAGATGAAGTTGAAAATCTAGCAGACTGAAAAGAATTTATATTAGATCTATCTTCATACCTGGATGAAAAAGATCTTTGAAAAAGATGGCTTATCAAAAATAACTTTGACACTTCCATCAGAATAATTTGTTCAGAGACTGACTTTGAGGTGCATCTCGGAGGGTTGTGCCTCATCGTCTGAAATAGGTGGAGGTGCATCTTCGCGAATGCACATCTCAGTAGGTACATTATAGCCCTCGGGGATTGTAAGTGCATCATATCGGACCTCCTCCCACTCATCTTTTAGCAATGCGCAGAAGGCCTCAAAGTCAGTCTCTCTAGGCAACGTAGGCAAAGCAACATCCCACAAACAATTAAAAATCGATTCGGCCATCCCTAGCCATTCTTCTGGCAAAGTACCAATAAGGATGCGAGTGGCCCAACGACCAGTGATCATATGGCCTAATTGCCTCATCTCCCTCCACCTTACTAATATCTCCTCAATATGTTCGCCCATATCGTGCGCCGGATTCCACTGATACTCTTCGTACTGCCTCACGATCTCATTTGGACGAGGAATCATTGAACTTGTGTTTCTACTGGTTCTCTTGGTCCGTACCATCTCTACCATTCCAATTATTTAAAGTCCAATTAGGAAGACATAAGTTGTTTTTATTCATGATTGCGAACTTAGTAAGCAGATTGTTTTTATTAAAACTAAAAATATAAGTAAACAAATCAAAGCATTTGCTCTTTTTTATTAAAAAATAAAATCCATTAGATGATATGTGAACACATTTTTTCATTTACCGTGTATGTATATCACTACATATTCATAAATCAACATAGATGTGCATGTATATTTATGGATTACATTAAAACCAAAAAAGAATGATTTGCGCAGCATTATACTTAACAAATAAGAAGAACAAGAATACCTTGAAGATAATCGAATGGACTGGATGATGGAAAAACCAGCAAGCTACAGCTTGAAAGCTTACGTTATTACTATGGAAAGGAGAAAGGGCTTCTTTTATACAGAGAGTGCATCAGCATGAAACTATGGGAATGACAACATTTTACGTATGCAAGACAGAGACATTATTCCTGATTTTTGGAAACATCAAGAGGTTGAGATGCTCTTTCATTATTCCTGATCCTACCGTATAGACTTGAGGTTAGTTAGAGTTAATTCAAAGTGCAGGGACATGTGCTTTCTACCAAATGTTCTGATAGCAAAATAATTTAATTGTAAAAATAAAACAAAAAAAGAATAAACCGTGCAAAATATTCGAAACGGTTTCGCTCATGGAATATGTTTTACCACTTCCTATCTGTATTCAGGTTTTCTAATAATATCATGTTTTTTATCTTTGCAACAATGCGAAGTCGGAATTTAATTCTTTTATTTTATTTTCTTAACGTTCCTGCATGTGTGTGTTTACCTCATTATTTCATAGATCCAAACGGAATGTAATTATTAGTTTTTCAAATATGGGGTGGCTCTAGTATTTGGTTGTTAATATTTTTCATTATATTACTTATAACAAAATTATTGCTTAGGGTATCAAGATTTTCAACGATGACTACTAGATTGTAACTCGCTTCAAAAGTTACTTCTTGGAATGATTAAGTTGTAGAAGATAAACATACCAAATATTAGAATTAAATTCCTTTAAAGATTAGTTTGGATTATGCAAAGGACGAATTGCCTTCTGATTTAATATTACAAGCATGTCTGTCTATTCTTCTTAACTTGTCTCCCTCCCATTTGCAATTGACATTTATTATAATTAATAAAATAGGGACGGGGAATCAAAATCCTTATATTGGGACTAGGGCGAGGCCTGAAAATCAAGCCTAGTGTTAAATAGTGTCTTCACTAAAATGGATTACAAAACCCAACATGGAACTTAGTTGACCCACGTAACATTATAAATATTACTTAGTCAAATTTGTCAGCCAACACTATGAATAATAATGATTCTTAAAAATAAAAAGCATAAAAATATAGCTAAACCCAATTTAGAGAATAAATATTATTTTCCAAGGTGAACCTAAAATATAGTTTTCCATTTACCACGTATGGGTAAATCCTAAATTTGAAGTTTGATTAGGATTCTAGAGTTTTGTGGCTCTAGATTTAAGTTTTAAGAAATATATATATACTTAACTTATAATTATATTGTTGAATTGTCTCAATTTGTCTTCGTGTTTAGGGACCAAATTATCAAAGCTCGAATGTGATAACATTCATTAATGGAGAAATTCAAAATCTGAGTCCACAAAATTACTGAAACACTTTATCTAGAAGTTAAATTGTATAAGTTGTTTATTTGTTTCAAGTTAATCTTTGTCAATATATTCTTCGTGTTATAATGCGATTCTCTTTTATTGTGTTTGAAGACTAAAAATACTGATTCCTCCTCTCTCTCTCTCTCTCTTATGTTTCGTACAATCCAGTTCCTAGGTAATTGTGGGCTTAATTGTAACATGAAAAAAGAACAAATGAAATGCTAATTAGTTTAATAATCAGACGATGCATGACATTAATCAAAATAATTATCAACACATGTAACTGAACATCAAATTAATTTTAGAGTTATTGTGGAATGGGGAGTGATTTTCTAGTGAATAGGTGTGTTTTTTTTTTTGCATTTTTGTAGCACATTTGACTTTCCAATTGGATTTCTTGAAATGTTAATGGGTTAATGGAAGCATTAATAACCTATAGCTTGGAGACCCATAGCTTCAAGACATATATGGCAACCTCTACAATACAAGTTTTCATATCAATTTTCTAATTTTTGCCCACAACACATTAAACGGCATTGATAACACATTAAATTTCAATTAATGTTAGTCCATACCTCCCTCCAACCTTATCACACACACACAGAATTCTTGGGTTCGTCACTATCCAATTTGGCATTCTGTATGTGCTCCTAAGTCCTAACAATACCCAAATGCATTGACATTTCTAGTAATCGAACTTTGGACTAGTAACCAGAGCAAGAAATGAGCAAAAACCGAGAAATGAACATAGACGACCAACAACTCTAGACGACCAACAACTCTATAGTGAAATAGACACACACTATTTGTAAATTAATTTGATATTTTGTATACTTGCTTCAATGAGGAAAAGGCCACATTTAAATATATACATAGAAATCAGATTACATACCGACATAGGGCCATCAATCATTTATTGGATTGCTGGTTAGACAATGGGATTGTTCTGATAACATTTGCCTTCTTGATATTGATACATCGACGACCCTCGTGTTTGTACATAAAAAAATTGAAAAAGAATGTAATTTAACAATTAAGGAAGAAAATTGAAAATAGAGATATAGTGGAAAATAAGGGAATGTATAAAATCAAAATGATTTCTTGGACAATATAAGTGAAACCCAGATCATGAATGTTGTAAAAAAAAATACATATCATTTTTCTTTCTTATTTGAAATCATGTGGAAAAGACAGTGGTATTGTAAGAGAAAGCATGCTGGAGAACCAAAATAAGCAAATTACGAAAATCAAATTTGAAAAATAAGCAAAACTCAAATGCCACATGTTTACATGTTGGTGCCATTCTTCACATTTCCCCATTTCTCAAAACCCACAAAAGTTTATGCCCGTTTGGAAAACCAAGAAGTAAAAATAGATCAGAAAAATCGTCTGAAAATCAATGCTAGATATACAAACTTAGAATAGAAATTCACGTGGAAATTGGAATTTATGCCTATGGTTTCATAAATTAAGAGAAAGAAAGAAAAACTCAAAGAAATGCAAAAACCGGTCGAGAACTCAGAACTCAGAACTACATAGCAATACTCAATCTAAAGTGTAACAAAATACTTACAGACACCAGATTTCTCTCTCTGTGTGTATTTTTCTGGTGGTGTGGGGAAGAGGGGTTGATGGGTTATCTTGACGGCCACCAAAATAGCTCAGACCTCGGAACTTCCAGTTTCCACTGGTTTCTTCTGTCTAGACTCTGGACTCGTCTCTCAACTGGAGGTAGGTGAACGAACGGCCTAAAGGCTGAACTGTTGAAGGCTTAGGTTATAAAAAAAAATGGACACCTAAAAAATCTAGGCCTGAGGTGGAGGTCTCTTGGGCTATGAAACAGGAAAGATTATTATCCATTCATTCTCCATAAAACAAGCATCGAACTTGTGGGGATCACGTGCATGGTTTGAGCTGTATTTGGGAAGTGATGGAGCAGCATCATGGATGAATAACAGTATCAAGATTGGCAAAGAATTGATGGGTACGGCTGGAGCATTGATTTATAGTCATCACTAGTGAGACGTACGTGCAATGCACGTGCTACCAGCGTAGTTGGCTATTTAATAGCGTGGTTGTAAAAGTTTAATGAAACAAACATCAAATCATCAAACTCAATTTGAGCAACTTTTTTTTAAAAAAAAAAAAGAGAGAGAGAGGATGGCAACAACTTTAATACCTGTTGAAAGTCCAGTTACCATACATATCTGCTAATGAGGTTCAAAAACAGGAAATGCCGCAATCCATCCAGCCGTAGACTTTTGCTTTGAACCAACATTTCCCCATCCGTAAATGGGGCGTGTGCTGTACTCCCACCTTGCAGTCTTAACAGTTTCTGCATAAGGTGTCCTATTTACCAAAGCCATATAAAAAAACCAAAGTATAGTGGTCAATTCAAGTCCAGAAAGTATAAGAAACATTTTGACAGTATATAGAGTTAAAATAGTATGAGTTTAGGCTGGTACTGAATTTTGACTCATTCATGGGCTTTTATCATTATTACACGAGGGAGATACTACCATACGTGAAGCTATCATATTGGCAGATGAGATCATTATCTTCATAAAACTGGTGAAGCTAGCTCATTAAGGTGAAATTATAGTAAAGCAAACATTAACTCCTTCATTGTTTATCAAAAAACTGACTCAACGTAAATTGCTCATGATAAGAAAATATAGAAGTAATAAAAAAATCAAGAGGGAGAATGTTGACCTGTGGAGGAACCTCAGTATTTGGAGCCTGCATATTTTTTGGAGCTATAAAAGTATTTCCAAGCATCAGTTCATTCCTACCTATCCATAGGCAAATTATCAATAAGATGAGTAGAACAATAGTTCTATAATCAATGATCAGCGTATGATGTACCATAAAAATATCAAATCACGAATAGAGGCCCCATTCAAGATACCTTCAACCACAATAGAAGGGGGATATAACAAGAGGGAAGGGTATCAGCTAGAAATCCTTCGATCTTTCAGAAAGGACAGAGGAAAATAAATGTTAAAACTCCTACTCTGGTATAACCAAGGTAAATCCTAACAGTAAGTCAGTAACAGATGAACAAATATCCTCCCGAAAACAAGTGATTTCATGAAAAAGCTCACGTAGACTCGAAAATATAAGTGTTCTAAAATGCTCGCGTAGACTCGAATATAGACAGTCAACTCTACTTAAGACCGTCTAAGGCTTGCCTAGGCCAAAAAAAGTGCGCCTTTGATTTTTTTGAAAAGTGATATTTCTTTGTTTTGAAGTCCAACAAAAAACCTACCATAGCCCAGACCCCTTCAACGAACATAGCTTTCCAAGTTCACGAGAAAAAAATTATTGATTTAGAGTATTTTCGACTTTGAAAATTATGGTTTGTTGGAAACAAAAAATAAGCATCATGGAATCTAGCAAGTATTCTAGCCGGATAAAAAAAACCTAGTCAGGTAAAAGAAACCTAATTGTAAACTTTACATGCTTATGGTCAACCATAGGAGACCCTCCCTTCCTCCCTACCTAATTTGAAATAGAGCTCTTTGATATCTGACTAACAAATTTTATGAAAATAAAGGCAAACTAAAGAAAAAATGAAGTGAAATTTTGAGTCAGAGCTATAACACATGGAAAAAACAGTCTATAAATGGAAAAAGGTTTTTCAGAAAATATGACATAATTAGATGGATAGGGTTCTTAGTCGACCAACAACCAGCTTATGGTTGTATCCTTGTACCCGTAAATAGATCAGTTCCTAGTCCCAACGGATGAGGAATAGTACATACTTGACCATGAGCCCCGAGTATCTCCCCAACGAAGAATTTATATAAAAACATCAAGTTGCCACTCCCATAAAATACTTCGTACCATGAAAAATTAAAAAGCTGTTCAAGTGTAGGGAAAAAAACATAATATATTGACTACATCGTGTCATAACCAATTAGCCCAAAAAGGTAATAATTAACAGTTACAAACAACAGTTACCAGCCAGATATAAGCAAAGATTTCACAGAAGATGTACTCCTCCAAAAGTTCGGAGATTCTTCAATATATTGGCAAATGTACTTGTCATCAGCCCCTAGAATTTGAGCTCCAACTCCAGTAAATCGAGGTCCATGTTGTGCCTCCTCTAGTCTGTTCAATCTCTTCCGAAATGCTGGGTTCTGCACAGAATACATGAAGCAGAAACTCTGCCTACATTCAGGTATTGAGACCATGAAGTACCTAGATTCAGAACCTGAAACCATTCCCCCATTCTGTGCCTCCTGCATTTCAAAACAATTCAGTTAGACATTATTTATTTCACTCCAGGAATTTTCCCTGCTTTGATTTTTTGCAAAGTTATTATGTAACGTGCCTTAGGAACGGTAGTAGCAGAAAACTGAGGCAAGGTAATCCCACCTATTAAAAATTTTCCCTTGGAACTATTACTCTCTTTTTGACAAGCAAACCTAATGGATCTTGGCGGGTAAGAAAAATGCATCCATTCTCTACAATCATATCATATCATAATCCAAATCCTATTACTTAAATCAACATAGGCTCAACAATTACATTCCAATTAACCAAAAATATCAAATTTACAATGGAATCATTAGTATTACCTCAAGCAAAATAGAATGCAAAACTAATATAAAACAGAAGAATTGAAATCTCCTCATAAAACAAAAGAAGAGTAAAAGAAAAAAAAAATCCTCCGTACAGCGCGGAGGCACGGTGTCCGTGGACACAGGCACCGTGGTCGCGTCGTGTCCGAACATCGTGTGTCCGTGTCCGCATCATGTCTAGACACCGCGCAGACACGACGCAGACACGGTACCCGTGTTCGGACACCGCGCAGACACGGTATCTCCGTGCTACACAGAGTTTTTTTTTAAGAGTGATATATAATAACAAATTACGAATTTCAGAAGGTATTATAATAGATTACTTTTGCAGAATTGGATAAATGAATAATCCATGGAAAGTGAACTTTCATCTGTGAGTTCCAATTCATTTTTGAAAAACAATTTCTAATGCACCAAGAAAAGTAAAGATCAAACTTATCATTGTAACTCTTATTATTCCAAGAGGTATTGAAAGAGGTATGTATATCTACTATAATATCTTTGCCAAACTCAGGCACATCGATATATCATATATGCAACTAAAATCAATAAAATTTGAGAAGTTGTGAATTAAGCTCAATAGCACTATTTCCAGTTTACTACATTTCTGCAAATCCTGAAATGAATTATCAACCAACAACTTTTCAGTAAAAGAGTTCCAAAATATTTGCAATGCATATTGTAATTAAATGATAATGTATGTTAAAAAATAACTAAATCATTTATTTTCACTTTTATTGGAAAATAACCAAAAGACATGTTTCAACTCAAATGGGTCAATATTTAGATTTCTACAGTAAAATTTAAATAAATATAGAATCTGAAGAAGATGATGACAAAGCCGAAAGAATTAACAAATATCAAGAAAATACAAAGGCATTGACATAATTTTCGAATTATTTTCTCATATTGCTAACAAAGCAATAGAGAGATTCTACAGAGTTAAGATTCCGTGCATTTTCCTGAAAATTAAACGGTTCCTATAAAATTTCAACACCGCGAAGAAATTAAAATCAATACCATGTTTTTAGCAGCGGTAAAACAACATCACACCGAGGTAATGAGTTTTCTCCTGTACCAAGGAACTTCACTAAGGCATCAGAAAGTGGAAGTGGAGCAAGAAAAGCAGATTTTCCACCCTTCTGCCATTTTTCATTTCTCTTTGGCTCATCCGGATCTGAAATAAATAGAATGGGTAAAGTTAAACAAATAATTATGAAGTATATGAAAACAATCAGACAAGTTAGGCTCATCTTGCTCTTATTATATCTAACAGTATTTTATTTGGCTGCAGAAAACAACATTAAGAAATCACTTTTTCTTTCCCCTGCATGAAACACGAGTGAAAATCAATGAAATTTCCTTAAAAGCTCTGGAAAGTACTAAGTAATATCATTGACTTTTTCATGAAGACCGGTTTTCAGTTATCTAAGCATAGTTTATGCCATGATCAGTATCGATGTCCTTGAATTTCTTGTCTGTTCATCTAGAATTTCTTTTAATTTTTTTTCCATTGATCTCTTTTCAAGCACCAGCAGCAGGATAAAATTTTAAGGTGGGAGCGGTTTACAAGGATATTTATGTTTTTCAGTTTTGAGCCCCGATTACAGGGTCAATACTAAAAGCAGTACGCAGACAGGTGTCAAACACCTTGTCCACACCAAGACACTCACCAGCACAGGTAGCTCACTGGGATAGAATATACAGGCGAAATTTAATAAAAAGCGACTTGGCAGAAGAAAATAGCTTCATAAGAGGTCAGTAGAGTCCTAATCTTCTTCTCTCTCTTGCTTCTGTTGTTTTACTTTTGGAGTAGAATTGACTGTAGCAACTTAATTTGAAAAAAACATCACCAAAAACTCAAAGCTCAATATATAAAAAAAAATTACATGAAGGGCAGACGAACTGTAAGACCTAATGGTTTCAAAAAGTAAATAAAATAAACTCTAAGGCATAGTTGCCCTTATTGCAAGTGTTGCAATAGGACAAAAGAGCTTTTCTTTGCAAAATGTATCTTCCAGATGTTTGATTTAAGTTTCACCTTGGATAATATACAGTGGAAAATAGTCTATGTAGTTATTTATAGATTTTTAAGAATGTCGATCAGGTCCAATGACAATGAGGTTGGGATATGATTCAGTTCTACAGATCGGTTTAAGTAATCGATTTGAGAGGTTAAAATAACAAGATTGTTCTTCTAAAATGAATCTGATGGAAAGGATTCCCAAACTTTATATGTCCAAACAAAAATGGGTTCAGCAAACAAAGAAACAGGATAACTAAATGTTTTTTTTTACTTTACCAGAGCAAAACACTTCGGTAAAATCAATTTATCAGAATACCCAAAAGTTAAGATCATCCCCACACTGCTGAAATTCCATCCTTCCAAACTTATGGAGACAACCCTTTTCCACTCTAAGCAAATAGCAATATCATAGTCAAAAGGTGGATTTAAATGCAATTTGGAGAATACTATATATTATATACAGATAAATCCATAGCTCTATTATCTTTCTCAAAATTTGTAATTTCATTCTCGACTCCATTTCTTCTTCAGACCATTTTCAGGTTATATTGACATGATTCACTTCACATCGATGGGTATCAAAATGATGTATGCTCAAAAGGTAATTGTTTTGAATCAGAAACACCTGCTTGATGAGGAGATGATCGAGCAGAAAATTTAGAAATTGCCACATATAAGCAAGAAATTGGAAGCCAAAACAATTGTCAAATGGAAAATTAGACGCTCAAAATAATAAAGAACAAGCAATTCAGAAAGATTACCACCATCGGATTCCAAGGGCCAGATGTGCCTTGCAAGGGCCTTGTTCATTTGGAACATATTTATGGTATCGTCGTATCGACACCAAAAAGGTCACGCAGTTTATCATCGCATACAATATTACGCCTATTGGAGGGATCTTGCAATTCGATATTTTTGCTATTGATATAAACCCAATGAAATTTCATACCCTTTTACAAGCAAAGATTGGATGATGAACCGTGGGCCGCCCTGCTAATGGAAAAAATGGCCTTGGAATATTTAATGACAATACACTAAATCTAGTACTTGCACCTCAAAAATCTCAATTAAAAAAAAAAATCTTAATTTTTCCTACAGAAATAGTATAATATATAAAAAAAGTAATCTTATCCAATCCCAAAAATCCAATCATTTAATTAAAACTAAAATATTTCCAATAATCACAATCAATTTAATAAAAGAACTCATTATTCCCTCTAAGAATAATCAAATTCTAATCAATACCACACTGCAATCATACATAGTACAATTAATTATTATAAAAGAAAAAAGAAAAAAATATATAAACAAAATTCATACGTTTTGTGGGTCCACCCACCATGATCACAACAACAACTTTATTTTCCGAACTTCCCATTTTTCCACCAAAACAAAGCAATACCCAGATCTCAAAATTCTCTGGGCAACTTTCTAATAATTGAACACAATTCCAAATTCTACAATGTGGGTAGACTTTGGAGTTGCGTTCAATTATTACTTTCGATCAATTAATTCTTCCGCGAAACATAAAATTTTTGGATGGATTATTTACAAGAGGGAAAGAGGCTAATTATGGTTGGAAGACATTTGGCAAGAAGCTGGAGAAATAGCATTATAAGGTTTCTATATAACTCCCCGGCATACTGATAATTATTTGTTGTTTTCCTTCATCAATCTTGATTAATTTCTGCATTCGTTTGAGTTTGACATGTGGTTCGTCCTGTTGAGTACAGTTACACATAAGATTCATTTAAAAGATGTAATTCATTTCACAACGAATCTTATATGTAAACTTTTATGATTACACTGCTTTGTAACATGCATCGAGGCTCTTTCCCAGATTAAGATGCTAGATATTGGCCTCTAATCAAAGTTTGTTTTCTTTTGACACAGACCCTTTTTAAAAAATTTATTTTGGAAAATCTCAAAAATTCAACAGTTCAGAATATTTTCAAAATCTAAAATATGACCAGAACTAACCTATAATGTCCGAGAACTAAAACTAAAAGAATTGAGAAAGAAACAGATCAATTAACCTTTAGGGGCCTCGTAGAACGCTTCAAATCACCAGATCCCTATTCCTCCTAAAATTTATCTTTAAAAAATTAATACATTTCACTTTTATTTCACTCTAATTCAAAGATTTTTAACAAATAAGTAAAAATGAAAAAAAAAAAAGTAGAAATGAAATTTACCTGTTTATTGTACCCATATTTATTGCGACGATCACTGCTTGAGCTGGAATCATCACGATCATCCTGTTGTCTGGACATAGACTACACATTTTAGTGTACACCGTTAAATTCTAATGAGAAAATGACTATCAAGTGAAGGAGATTTCATTTCAATTTTCAGAGCGAAGGAAGCCAGGAAGGAAAAAAGCATCAGCGATTCAATTATAGGGTTTTGTTGTCGAAAAAAAAAGGAATAAACATAAGTCATTCATCATAGAGAACACAAACCAACAAAATCAAAAGAAACGGTGAAATTAGTTCATTCAGCACTCCGGTTGTGAAACAATTGTAAACCAATTCTTCAAGAGTAGCATCCGCAGGGAGGCTCGAATCGACATCGGAAATCTCCGACGAAATTATGCAGCTTATAGAGAGAGTCTTGGGAGAAAGAAAATGGAAATAGAGAAGAAGGAGAAGTATGGATGATTGTCTCGAAAATGGTGGAGTAAAGTGAGATGATGGTTGCGTGAAATGCCTGTACTGAGACTGGGTGTTGCGTGGCGTGTAGTAGAAGGGTTTTAAAACCAAAAAACAAAAAAGTAAAAACAGCTCGGCTAAAGCAGCTGAACAACTAAGCCCACTCAACCAGGTGGCCAAATGGCTTATGAATAGTATAGGAAAAACTCACTCTTATACTAATGTAGGATAGGATAGGATAGGAAAAACTCACTCTTATACTAATGTAGGATAGGATAGGATTTATTCCTTTTTTTTTTTTTTTAACTTCATTTGCAGGACAATATTTAATTCTTTGAATTTGTTTCAGAAGATTGTTGTCGAGAGTTTTCTAAATTTTATGACGATTGTTCCGTATTCATAGAATCAATGAATTTCTAAGTACCAAACTCTCGGATATTCGTAGAATCAATGCGTCTTTTGAAGGTGCTCTTTATTTCTTACGCTTCCGTCTACGCCCGAAGTTTACTCATTTTATTTAGAATAAATCTGGGGACCCCAATCCCAAGTAATTCATAAATTAAGTAAATATTAATTTAATATTCAATTAACCTTCACATTTGAAAGAGACAATTCTCCTATAATTTTCATGATGATGTTACATGTCAATTGGAAAGCAAAACCTACACGATATGAGCATGGTAGCTTGAATATTTTTTATTTTTTTTTAGAGTTTTATTCTCCATCTATGTTCTATTTTAATTATTCGTCTTTACTCTATGATCTCTAAATCTTATCATGACGTTAATGCTTGGTTAGAGATCCTTTTTCATCCTCTCCTTTGTTTGTAATTTTGAACATTGCGGTACACGAAAATCGTTTAATAAGCACTTTTCCTACAATTAATTAAATTAACCTCCAACCCTTATGTTAGGACACAAATATAAAGTAAAAATCAATTCGTATGGGGGCCATGAAAGCAATGAAACATGATGTTAATTTATGGCCCCCATACGAATTAATTTTATTATGCATTGGCCCCTGCATTTTAATTCTACTTTTTCATCTGGTTTCATTGCTTTCATGGCCCCCCATAAATCGACTACAGGGAGCAGAGTACTTGGAAAAGTTCATATGGATTCATGAGTGTTCATGTGCTGGGATTATTCATTTTGGGCAAAGAATTCAAACGCCCCCCCCCCCCTCCCTCCTCCAATTTTGAAAATTTGAACCACAGATTTTCTCGGCTTGTTCCCTTGGCCATTTTAGGCAAAGTCTGGAAAAATCAAATTCAGTTTGACATAAGGTTTGAATTGTCAATTACCCCCTCCAGCTATACCTTCCTACTTACAAGTTATATTACACATTGGCCCCTGCATTTTACTTTGTTTGGCTAAAATGGAGTTGGAAGTATTTTGGCTGCACGTGACTTTAATCCCATATAGGCAGATTTTGTATATTTCTGGGTAAAGGCAGTGTATGAACCGTTCAGCAGCCTGTATGATTTGAAGAATCAGGTTCTTGGCCAGCTGGTTCGTTACTCGATTGTGTTTCTTTAAAATGAATTGTGTCATATTAACATGTTAAATTGAATAATTTCCCATTTCAAAGGTTAATCATGTCGTCTTAAATGAATTTTATCGTGTCATCTCACATCAACACAATATTAAAAAGGCAACAAAAATAGTCATTTACAATATTAAAAAGGCAACATTCGTTGACAAGTAAGTGAATGTTGTCATTGGTTAATATAAATGAGTTTTGAAAACGTTTTTTAGAAAAATGTTGCAGTAGACACCTTTAGCAACGTTTATCAAATGTTGCGAAATGTAAGGCTTTTCGAATGTTTGATAAACGTTGCTAAATTGCAACATTTGATAAACGTTGCCAAAGGCGAGACTTTAGCAACATTTGATAAATGTTGTGAAATGTGACTTTTCGCAACGTTTGGTGAATGTTGCAAAAGTCTTACCTTTAGCAATATTTATCAAACGTTGCAAATAATATTCTGGTCCATTTAAATGAATCTATCACATTCCAAATTTAATTATATGTGGGAACCAAAAATAATCCTAATCCTAAACTAATTCACGCCTCCCTCATTCCTCTCCCCGCACGGTTTTTTTCTACCTTTTGCTTCCTATTTTAACCGACTCTTTATCGCTTCTGAATCCGTTTTCCGCCCTCATCCTACCACCAAAATCGTCAAACATTGGTCCCAATGGATTGCCCTTAACATCTTCTACAATTTCCACCCAACATCTCCCAAAATCATCCAGTAATACGGCTGAAATCAACCTAGAAAACCAGCAACCTAAAACTGTAAAAACTGTTGGAATCGTCTCCTCCTACATGTTCACTCTCCCTCTCTAAAAGCATGAAGTACAATTCAATTCGTACCAACGATTTCAACTGGTGAGTCTCTAATATTTGAAGCCCTAAATCCATAATTTGTTTGAAATCTCGCCCCAGTTGTTTTACCCAACCAGTTCATGTAGAGCCCTAGACTTCAATTTTATTTTTTAATAGGGTGAAGAGTTGGGAAAATTTGGTTTCCTATTGTTTGATAAAGTTGGATGGAGTGGAACGGTGACTTGGAGTCTGATCTGAGCGGTGCACATGAGGAGGCGGGAGAAGGGTTGGTGTGGATGGGCTGTCCAGGTGAACTACCATTTCACACGGACACACTTCTGCAGCTATCTCCTTGCACGTTTGCCGTCACGCTTTGGAGCCTAACCATGCCATTATTTATGTAAATTCCGTGTTTATGATGGTTACTGGATACCGCGCAGCGAAAGTTCTTGGTCATAACTAGTCAGTTCTTCGTTGGAATTTTCTTTGCTTTACATTTTTCCTGGGTATATTGCATTGCACATTTCCAAGATAGTTTGTAATAGGTTGGTTTTTGTTGTATTTCTAGCCTACTTTGAGTGTGACAAGTGACTAGATTATATTTTTAACAAAAGACACAAACTTTAGAAAAGGGGCAAGGGGTCTGTGAATGTACTATTGTTGGATATGGGCTACCTCTCTATTTTTATTGGCCCTATTTTGTTATGTTACTTGGGCTTATGTGTGTTGCTTGGGCTCTACATGTGGCACACTTTGGACTATTGGATGGAGAAACTGAAAGGTTGTTTTATTCCTCCTTCTGGACTCTTCGATGTGGTTGAGTCATTCTGTATTCTAGGGTTTTCTCTTGGTTTTCTCTCTCGAGCGTTTCTTTCTAGTTTTCTATTCTTGAGATCTTTTGTTGTGATCTTTGTAATAGATGAGTGATATTCTTGAGTGTATTGTGTATACACTATTGTAGTAGAGTGAAAACTTGTATATGAGAGGCTAGAGGGAAAACGTCCGGGCCTTTTCATTTTTTATTCTGCAAACTTTATGATTTTGTGTTTATTGTTGTAATATCTTGATTCTGGACCAACAAGTGGTATCAAAGCAGTCTTTTATGGGGGTTATGGTTTTTTGTCAAAATCGCTTTTGCAGATCTACAATGATTTTTCAAAATCCCGTTTTTTGAAAAATAATTGTGGGGTTTTTTTTTTTTTAAAACTGTATGTTTCATTTTCTCTTCGATCCAATTCTTGATTGGATATCTTTTCGAAAACCCTCTATTTTTGAGTGACTATTTTTGATAGTTTCTAATCTAATTTTTTGTGTGTGAAAAACAATTTTAGAGTTTTGGCTTCTTGAGACCTTGTTTCTTGCCGAGTTCCTGGTGCTTTGGTTGTAACTCGTCACCGAGTTGAGGTTCTATGTGAACTCGTTCTGAGTTACTGTGAGTTGAGCCGACTCACTCCGATTCTTGCTGAGTTATCCTAACTCTTTCTTGATCACATTGAGTTGCTGTGACTTGTTGGTTCTTGGTGTTCAATTGTCATAAACTGAACCAGTTCTGATATTTTCTCACGCTCCTTCTTCTCTAAAACTTTGAGGTTTCAGCTCTGGTATAATTCTCTTGACTCTACTAATTCTTGTTTCATACTATTCTTTACATTGTCTATTTTTGATTTGGTTATTAAGGTCATTAGCTCTCCCCTGCTTTCCTTTGTCCAAGATTTCTCTGAAAATCTGAGAATCTGAGGGAGTAGAGGATCAAAAGGGCCATCACTCCTTAAACATGTCAAACTGACAATCTTGTATATAATTTTGCTTGCTAATCATATTATTAGTTCTGCAATTACATTTTGTTGCACTGTCTATACTATTGCACTTTGTGTGAAACATACACTTGTCCTCTTTGTGAATTTTTTTGTAATCATGACTACTGCACATAAGTTTAAAGTATGGTTTGGAGAGGGACTGGGGATTTTAGCCTGGGGCGTTAGAAAATTAGGGCTCTGTTGTTACATGCTTTCCTTTGTCCAAGATTTCTTTGAAAATCTGAGAATCCGAGGGAGTTGAGGATCAAAAGCGCTATCACTCCTTAAACATGTCAAACTGACAATCTTGTATATAATTTTGCTCGCTGATCATATTATTAGTTCTGCAATTACATTTTGTTGCACTGTCTATACTATTGCACTTTGTGTGAAACATACACTTGTCCTCTTTGTGAATTTTTTTTGTAATCATGACTACTGCACATAAGTTTAAAGTATGGTTTGGAGAGGGACTGGGGATTTTAGCCTGGGGCGTTAGAAAATTAGGGCTCTGTTGTTACAACAGAGATGTACTGTTGCTATTGATAGTACTTGGCCTGCTGAGTTTAGTGTATATAGGAGACAAGAGTTAGATGAGATTGCATGGAGTTCCCTATTTCTTCACTTATCAGATACTGTGATTAGAAAGGTTGGAGAAACTACAAATACTCAGAGTCTGTGGGCTAAACTTGAATATCTGTATTTGACTAAATCTATGCCAAATAAATGCTACTTGCTAAGACAATTCTACAACTTCAGATTTGATCCCTCCTCC
>CAIGRF010158300.1:0-10157 GCA_903798235.1 Fraxinus ornus
AATAACAAAATATTTTTTTAAAAATTAACTTTATTTTATACGGCATTCACATGTACGTTATGAAAAAAATTGCGACCTATAATGCACGCTATAAGAAGCTAAAATCGTTGTGGACATTTTTTTTTTTGATAACGGTGGATGTCTGGGCCAACTTGCTCGTACCTCAACTAATCCTATGGGACTTTGAAATTTACGATCGGGTACTCACCTCAGTGGCCATGAGGGGACTCGAATTGATGACCATTGGAGAGCAAATCCAAGGTCTGACCAATTGCTTTCAAAGAATCATAAAATGGCCACCTCATTTGCTCCTCTTTAGTAGGGATTAAAATCAGATTTTTGGTAAATTTTGATAAAAGTTGAAAAGTTATGAATTTCATGAAATATTTTATTAAAATTAATTACTAAATTTGGTCTAAATTAAAGTTTAAATTTCAATCGATGACAAACAAGACATTATAAAAAAAAAAAAAAATGTCAAAAGTTAGGGGGTCACGTAACCCCAGGACCCCTTGGTCCGCTAGTGTATAACTCTCCAAATTTTGAGTGTCAAATTCATTCTCTATTCTTAATGTAAAATGATTGTATTTAATAAATCAAATATTTCAATATTTTATTTCTTAAATTATTCAAACCACATTTAAATTTATTGATCAATTGACATGTAAAAAATTATATTAAATAAAACACGAAGAAAAATCAATAAATGTTTTTTTATTTTTTTAAATGACGAGCTAAGCTTGTTGGAGTATGTAAATTTTTTTATTCTCTAAATTTAAAGATGTTTTCTGTTAGAATTGATCTTCTGTCCCATTGGACATGAATGTGGTAGAGAGAATCGTAAGCATGCTTATATGAATGTATGGTTGTTGCAGAGAATGATGAGTACAATTTTCTTGTCACGTCATCCGTTTGAAGTTTTTATCGTGCCCGTTGTGGATAAGAGATCAGATATTTGTTTTTTTATAACACATAAAATGCAGTTTATAAATAAAGAGTTTTTTTGAAAATGATCTGATTACAATTGTTTAAAATTTTATGGTAGGGAAAAATAGAGACTGTTTGAGTACTGTAGGGAAGTTCCCAATTCACACACGTGTTCTTCCAAGTGATCCATTTAATCCTATCTTACTTTTTATACAGCATTTGTGCAATTAATATCCAGATTAAACTAAACCGGAGTGCCAATATTCATTTAGTCTACCTTATAAAATTAATGCGCTCGATGATATGAAAATAAAAAAATTTATTACAACACTTCTGTTATAAATGATATTCTTACTTATAATTGAGTCTTTTAGTTGTGAGTAATTTTTATTTATAAGTAAATTTTGTAATTGGTGTATTGTTACTTATAAGTGATTTTTTTACTTGTTAGTTACGTATTAACTCATGATTAATTTATTTTATAAATAATTTTATGATTTATAAGTGAATTTGTATTCATAAGTAATTTTTTATAACTAATTTTTTACTTACACACAAGTCTTTTACTTAAAATGACTTTTTTTTACTTGTAAGTGCATTTATTTTACTTATAATTGATTTATTTTGCTTATAAATAAATTTAAGTTATACATTTCTTTTTTACTTATAAATGAAATTTTCTATTCTTATTTTATGTAAATTTATATATTTCATTTCATAAGATTTTCGTTAGATCATAAAATGGTGAATTGAACTCGAGCACATGAGTTCGGTATATTTGGATGTCAAGAATAATTCTTGAATGAATGAGAAATTAGTGAATGAAGCGAGCGATCGTCTCGGGCAAAGTGAGCAGTAAATTGAAAAAACCGCTCAAGCGGTCATGCTGGCGATCATCGAGCAGTTTCAAAATAGATATGACTGTTTGGGAACAAGTTGATTGGGTGTCTTTCTGACTGCAATCATTCGACCTCTATAAATTGGTCTCCTACATGTTGGTTTCATTCACTTCATTACCAAGTAGTCATTGCATACATAAACTTCATAAATCGAAGCAAAAATTCTGCATCATATTGTCGTTTCTTCCATTCAAACAGAGTAGAAAATCATAGTTCAGTTTGTCGTTCCTTGTGTTTTGAAGTGTTGTCCTTACAAGAAGGGATTGTTGTATCTTGAAAAACGACTGTTAATCCACCGCATCACCTGTGTGGAGCAAATAATTCGTTTTAAGAACAACGAGTTCAATTGTCGCCTCGATCTAATCATCATTCCATATTCCGGTATGAATTTTCAGTTAAGTTTGTGTTGTCATTTTGTTTACTGCAATAAAGGATATCACTTCTATCAACTTTCCCTTCAGAATCCTTGTTGGATGCAATATTTTTATGGTGTCATACAGCAAATAAAAAGAGTATTCATTGGGTCCGTTTGCCTACACTTTGCTTCCTGATTTCTGGCTTTTGTCGTTCTATCCTTGTACCGTTTCTTTTGCTCGAGTTTGCATTGAAAGATGTTGTTCTATAGGACTTGTAGCCCAAATGAAAGATTCTTGTAGCCCAAACCTTCTTAAATTATAAAATGATTAATAACACTCCTCTCATATAAATGTAGTTATTTACTAAGTGAAAATTAATTATCACATGTTTGATAGGCAATTCCCACCTTTTAGGTGGTTTTTGGTTTTCCATCTTTTCTTTTCTTCTTTTTTTTTTTTTTGGCAATAGAAACAAAATATATCCCCAATTGAAAAAAAAAAAATCCCTTAAATTGACATTTTCCATGTAAAATAAACCAATTTTTTTTTTTTGGCAATCCAAACAAATTATATTCCCGTAAGAAATTTTATCCATTTAATTTAATAGAAAATTTCAACATTTTCTTGGTGAAAAATTATATCAATTAAACACAATTAATTGACAATTCTCAATGAAATAAGTTATAGACAATTCAATTCCCTGCAATTCGTTTTCTTTCAACCCAAATCCTATCTTTGAATCAAATAGACACTTATATTTCACCAAGTAGATCCTAAAGCAGCTCTGCAATTCTATAAATTGTCCAAAAAAAACCCATTCTATTTATTAGAAAACAAACGATAAAATTCCAATTCTTATTTTAATTGAACAATGCTAAGTAAAAAATCCTAACATACTCTATGCAATATGTACTATTAAAATTATTAAACAAATCATTCTAAGGTTAGCTTTTTCCTATACTTGAAATCATATCATATATAGAATTTTATGGGTAAGGATTCTGTGTTGTAGTTGATATCATCGGATACAATGAACATGGCCTTAAGTAGAAATTCATAAAACATTATATCAAGCATGTAATTCCTTTGGTCGGAGTTTTTGCTAACAGAATTGCTTCTCAAGGAATTGATATCCCATATACACGCACAGTATATATATTGTAGGAATGACCGGATCCATTGTTAAAACAATCGTGTTATACGTAAATATCACACGGTACGTAGCGTAATGTCGAACTGTTGTTTAAATAAAATTGAGAAAGAGGTATAAAATAAGTTTCAATAAAAAAAATCTAGTTCAGGGTATTAATTTTTAAACTATATACTTTTTAGAACTCTATAAAATTTATTTTTCCCTTCATAGATTATGTTTTATTCAAATGATGTTTATTCACGCCTTCATTAATTTTATTGTAAACCCTCTAAGAATGTCTTGATCCCATGCATTGGAAAGGAAAGTACATATAGATGATGATTTTATGCATAAAATTTTGCACAATGATATATCCTGAATCATAAGGGATAATTCTATATAGGCAACATAAATAACCTACATATAAGATTTTATTTGGTTGTCAACTAATCAAATTGGTATGCAGGGTCGGTCCTGAAATTATAAATGTCACGTGCGACATTTTAAAATGATATCCCTATAATGAAATTAAAAATATATATGTATTAAGAAAAAATTTATATTTCAACAATATTATATCATCGCAAAATTATGATATTTAAATACTGTTTATTTTTTAAAATGTCGTGAATAAGAAAAGTATAAACAAAGTTCAAAAGCACCTTAAACTTCATCAAAATTCATGTCATCAACAAAGAACCATCCAAGCCCTTTAACTCTTCATGCAATTCTATATGTGAATACCTTGAAATCAAAAATATCAAATACCATGTGTAAACTTTGAAATGCAACAAATTATGGAAAAATATTTCTTTTCGCATTTATAGAAGCAACTTCACTAATTAAACTTTCATTTCTAACAAATCTTGTTAAATAGATATCAAAACTAGGTCATTCAATCATTCTTATAATATGGTTGAATGTAAATAAAATTTTAATAACTTCAATTTTGAAAAATCTCTTTCGACAGATGCAACAGTAACATTTATGGTCGTTATACTCTATAAGCAATAAATGTATTCGAAAAGCGATCAAATCTTTTCAAATAAGTCAATATATTAAAAGTTGTCTTTGTTTCTTTTGTTAAAAGATTTTTCAGAATTTGTAACTCTTGAAACAAATATTTGTCATCGAGATAGCAAAAAAATACATATTTTAGAACAAAGTCAAAATGACCACAACATGCTTTTAAATCAGCATCATCCAATATGTTTAACTTGTCAAAAGAAAATAGAAATCCAAATATTTTTTTTCATATGAATTGAATTGATCAAACCTTCGTTCAAGTGATCCAATTGCTTGATCTAATATATAAAGGAAATAATTGGTTATGAAATAATTTTCAACTCATCACGCGTCATCTATAGTAGCATTTTCATCAAAATGTTTCTTCTTACAAATTATATATTTTTCTCTTTTTCATTTTCCTTGACATTATTTAAAGCAAGAAACCATTTAAAAAAATTATAACTAGTCGATTATATTATTCTTAACTTTAGTATCTTACGCAATCGCATATCATATACCAAGTCAAATGCCTACAAATAATAAAGAAATAATCCATAATTGAAAATAATTAAGCACAATACATTGAAATTAACTATGAAGGAGCTTAGACCATCTGAATCATTTCCCTTAATTTAATAAAAATGTTTTGGTTTGACATGTAATTAGGAATAAGAAATACAATAATGTTAAGTAAAAATCATCATTTGTTTATCTTTTAACTCATTTTTCATAAACATTGTGCCCTTTAATTTAACATAATAATTAAAATTTTAAATTTAATAAATACTTTAAATAAGTAATTATACATATATATACACAAATAACAAATTATTTTTTTGGTGCCCCTACAATGATGAGGTCTTGTGCAGTTGCTCAACTCGCTCACTCTGAGGGCCGCTTATATCGTATCGGTATGAATATATAAGTTATTTTATTATATCATTTTTTTATCCACACATTCCATGACATCTAAAGTTTTATCCACTTATGTAGCACTCATTTTTATTTATTTATAATTTAAATTGTTTATAAATATTTCCCAACCGGTTAAAGCTTCTGTCTAGGGCTCCTTGTTGCCCCGTTTCTCCAAGGAAGCTGTTGCCACGTTCTACACTGCATCACTATACATGTGATGAAATTGGTGAATTCTTATTTCTGCTCTAAATGAGGTACTAAGATTTTCTTATGTGGTAGACTAGGGTTTTGCTGCTATATACAGCATATCAAAGAAGTTACAAAACTCTTGAACTAAAATTCCTGGCAGTAGAGAGTCATACATTTTCACGATTTAACAAAAGAAAAAATATTTTACGTGCAAGCTAAATCAATGAGAACCTTGCTCAATAAAATGAATTATGACAATTTCATTATAGGTCGTTATGTAAGACATATGAGTTATACTCAATAAGGTAGTTACACTTAATATATTTTAATTATGCACCAAAACTAAAAATAAATCAATTATGATAATGCTAGTCCGGATAATATATTACGACATGGAATAATGCTATTTGTACATTAGCAGTTACATAGTGGTCAAAAAAATATTCGAGAAGTTATTTTATTTTATTTTTTTGTTGAAGAAATTCTGACTCAATCATATCTCACCACATCATGCGTATGTAAATCATTAAGTAAATTCATTATGTACACATAATACAATCGTACAACATAATGCTGACAGATTGATATCATTGGGAATGCAAATCTCAAGATTGGAACTATAAATTAGAAAAATATTACAGGAGTTTTGATTCCAAGATAACAAAATGTGCATGAACCATAAGATACTAAATCATTTCTTATAATTTATTATTTAATGCATACTAATAAATGAGGCCAAAAATTATAAATAATAATCACATTATGGACCACTTTATTATTGAAGTAAACGAGAGATCCATATGTCGTGCTGATCTTATGGACCTCAAGTAGCCAGTACTCTTATTTATTTTATTTATTTATTTATTTTTTGAAGATATGATTTTTTTCGTCCAGAGAAAATGTAGACTGAGGCAATTAAGGTCCATGGAAGGTTCATGGAAATAATGTCACTTTGACTTTTAGCTAATTTGTAAACTATTTAATAAACAAATAAATAAGTTTGGTAGGTAAGTGTATTAAGGAGGTGTCATCCTTATTGGGACATTTTGATACACATCTAACTCTCGTCTCTTATTATTTATATAAAAAAGGAGGTGTCTCTTATTATTTATATAGAAGCAAATTCTTCCGACTATCTATTTTTTAGGTTATCAAGTTAATTTTTCCGATGAACTTCTTAATTAATTTTAACTTCACACGTATTTAGCTATTAAATAATGTAGAAATGCATAAAAATGAATATTGGAAACTAATTTCAAATGTATATTAATTTTCAAAAGTCTATTATCCATTGCTATCCCCAAAAAAAAAAAAAAAAAAACTCTATTATCTACATAATTCAACTTCTTCAAATTTGAAAGGTCGAGTATTTACAATTTTTAGCAATAAGTTATTAGCTTAGAATAAATTCAGATTAAAATTTTTTGTATTTAAATAGTTAAACTTCTAAATGAAAAATAAATATGAAATTTGATTGTGGTCAAATAATATAAAAGATAATTTAAAGTAAATTTGTGGCTCAAAAACACATTTTAATTTGTTTACTGAAAACTTAAATTTAAAAAAAAACATTTAATTAAAATTTAAACGAACGAATATCATATATATTATATAGATTTTTTCCTGATTTCTGAAATAATATATATTAAAAGTTAAGTCCTTGTTTGATATAAATTATAATCTAGTTTTTTTTATCAAAGTAATAAATTATTTTTAACCACATATTTTATGAGACATATAACTTTTCAATTACACAATTTATTAATTTTGCTATCTGATTTTAATCTCTATAAAACAGGGGCTAAATTACGTAATAAAAATTATAATTTAGTGCATTTCTAAATTAAACTGAAATAGTAAGTCATATAAATATTCCAATAAAATTGGCTCATAGTTTTTTCGTATGTAAATTCATTTTATTCCTGTAATGTAGTTTACAATGGTTTAAAATTTATAAATATACATTTTTATGTCAACTAGATGAAAGGGTCATTATATTGCCTTTATGGAATTCTTTTGTTGCACCATATTTTAATTGCACTAAGTGTTCTCAATCTTTATTTATTGTCGCACTTATATCATTATCTATTTTCTTTCGTATTTGTATGCTAATCTTCCTTTACTTAGTATATTTGATCAGTGATGATGGTTAATGTTCAAATATTTCGTTAATGTGCTTTATATGAAGGGGCGGATATTCTATTGCAGTTTCGCATTTGTTATCTTTTGTATATGTACCTTTTCAAAAAACTTGGAATGAAACCGTTGTCAAGATAAAGTGTACTAATCTTTATTGCATTAATCTAAAGTGATGGTACAAAAGAAAATTATGATGGCAAGATAATTACCCTAGATGTAAACCATTTGTTAGGGACCCTCTTGTTACGAAACTGAAATGTGAGGACTCACTAAAATTGAATGTTGGGATATTGACCGTAATTTTACCTTAAATAAATTTCTGGAGTATCACTAAGAAATACTTATCGCTATTTATTGTCACTGGGAAAGACCTCATTTCCATAAATATTCTAAATTCTCCAAACAATACAAGAGAAAACGACACTAATTTTTTTAGGGTTTTTCTTATAATGCTACCTTGTAGTAGAGATATGCAGGCCATGAACATCAATTCATTCTTGAACCAACAACAACAACAACCTCAAATGTCTCTCCCAGAATTAGAATTTCATCATCATCAAAATGGTCTTTCATCCCACTTCGATCCTGCGTCATCTCATGACGTTTTTCTCGACCATATTCTATCTTCAGCTCCATCCTCCTTCCATTGGGACCTCTCTTCTCCATCTCCGAGCACAACCGATGACCCATCGTTGCCATCGTATCTGCCTAACCATTTCAATGATCAATCTGCTAAAGCCTTGATGTTGTCTAGAGGGCCGCCTAACCTGGTCAGTTTTTCAATTTTTCCTGTGAAAAATGAAAATGATACTGCTCTTAATCAAGGATATTAGTAACTAATGATTGCGATGTAAATACAGGAAAATGATGCATCTGTGCAAGCTCTATATGATGGATTCACAGGATTTCTTGGTCAAACTTCAGATCAAACTCAGCATTTTCACCACCCTCAGCATCATAATTCGGGAGCCCCAGCAGCGGAGGCTGCAACACCATCGACGGCAAGTGGATCAGGTGGAGGAGGGGCGGCGGGACAGCGGAGGCAGAGGGTGAGGGCTAGGAGAGGACAGGCTACTGATCCTCACAGCATTGCAGAAAGAGTACGTACATACATTATAGTACATAAACACTATTTTTTTGGTTGATTATTTGTTTGTTTTAGGCCAATTTTTATTTGTTTCTGATTCTTGAATTTATTTATTGTTTCATTATTTTGGGATGAACTCAAATGTGGTAACAGTTACGTAGGGAGAGAATTGCGGAGAGAATGAAAGGTTTGCAGGAGCTTGTACCAAACGCTAACAAGGTAATTACCATCATCATTCTCTACACTAATTCTTTAATAACCTACCTTATTTATTTATTCATCACTATAAAAGATACAATTAATTAATTATTTGTTTGAAATGTCCCATTTAATTTAATTGTCTTTTTAACTATTTTTCAAATAAATTTTTGAAATATCAACACATAACATCTTGTTAGTAAATCGAGAAGACACAATTTCAATTATGTCGCTTATAATATTACGTATAGATGTCTTCTTAGTCTATGTTTGGCTCTTATTTTCTCAAAAATTCATTTTTTCAAAACTCATTTTTAATGAAACATTCTCTCATAAAATAATTTCACATGTAGATTGAAAATTTGTCCTTTTTTAATCACACTTTTTTTCAAAATATCATTATTCCAAAACACATTTTCATACCAAAATGGAGATCAAATAAGGGCATATTTATTAACAAAAAGTGTTGTGTCAAGTTATCAAAAATTGAATAGAGAGAGTGCTAAAAGAAAATAGCATGTCTCAACTCAAATAGGGGGCTTTTCTTATTTAATTTCAATAAATTCTCATTTCTCAATTCCAGTGTGCCAATTTAACTGTATTTCCACGTCATGATTCCTCTGATATCAAAAGAATTGTGTCAATTTAACAGAGCTAGTAAACAAGTAGAATGTGTGATTCTTGTAAAAACATAACTAATATCTATTGAGAATATCAACAAAACAATTCTTGTAATAACTTTTTATTAACTTTGAGTACATAGTATAAGTTACAGTTTTTACTTAAAATCAAACTTAATACATTCACAATTATTATGCACTCTTTTGTAGGACATATTTTATAAACCCATTGAAATGGGCTAATGTTATTTTATGAAATTAAAAATTAATGGTGTTGGTGGGGGTTGTGGAATGACAGACAGATAAGGCTTCAATGCTGGATGAGATCATCGACTATGTCAAATTCCTGCAGCTCCAAGTCAAAGTAATCGTTCCCTCTCAAATAAGTTTATTTAAGATTTGTAATGGACAATATAATATTCAATAGCTTAGAGAATATTGGCTATAGTTTTAAATATTACCTCCTTCAATTCCTTCTTAACTCATCAAAATTTCATTGATTTTTTGTCCTCAGGTTCTTAGCGTAAGTAGATTGGGAGGTGCTACGGGTATTCCCCAATCACACCTAGTTCATGGTACGCCTTCTCAGGTAATAATTAGTTAATAAAAAAAGCAAATAGTTGTAAAACAGTCAACTTAAAATGAACCCCGCAACTATTCTCCCCATCATATTCCAAAATCTTGATA